>JAJLRB010002442.1:0-26607 GCA_020976825.1 Odocoileus hemionus | reverse complement strand
AAAAGATATTGGGATGAAAATAATTAGCAAACCGCAATTAGCAAGAGACAAAGGACATTAATCTCAAAAATATACAAGCAACTCCCTGCCAACTCAATTACCAGAAAATAAATGACCCAATAAAAAAATGAGGCCAAAGAACTAAAGCAGACATTTCTCCAAAGAAGACATACAGATGGCATAACAAACACATGCAAAACATGCTCAACATCACTCATTATCAGAGAAATGCAAATCAAAACCACAATGAGGGTTCGTATTCCACACAATTATAGATGCCAGTCAGGATGGCTGCTATCCAAAAGTCTACAAGCAATAAATGCTGGAGAGGGTGTGGAGAAAATGGAACCCTCTTACACTGTTGGTGGGAATGCAAACTAGTACAGCCACTATGGAGAGACAGTGTGGAGATTCCTTAAAAAAAAAAACTGGAAATAGAACTGCGATATGCCGTCGACCCAGGCAGCAATCCCACTCCTGGGCATACACACTCCAGGAAACCAGAACTGAAAGAGACACACGTGCAACCCCAATGTTTCATTTATGCACAGCACTGTTTATAATAGCCAGGACATTGGAAGCAACCTAGATGCCCATCAGCATGATGAATGAGTAAGAAAGCATGTAGTAGAAGATTGGCCCATTGAGGGAATTAGGACAGGGAGACCATTTTACTCCCCACTAAATCTTCCATCAAAACAGAATATAATTGAGCACACTAGAGCTACATTCCACACAAAACGATTTACTGATTGCCTAAGCAGAAAGGACATCAGCGCACTACAGAAAAAGCAAAAAAGACCCCCCGAAAATTTTGGGCCTTCTGAAACGGACGTGCTTTTTGAGTAGGAACAAAAATATAAAAGATAAAAAGAGTAGACAATAGATGTTAGGAACAGAGACCCGTCCCGGGCGAAGGGAGTCATGAAAGAGGAAGTTTCCAAACACCAGGAAACCCATCTCACTGGTGGGTCTGGGCGAAGATTTCGAATCTCGGCAGGCAACCTAACCAGGAGTGAAAAAAAATAAAACCCACAGATTACATGCCTAAAAGCAACTCCCAGCAGAAAAGTACCCCAGAAGCTCGCATCCACCACCAGCAAGAGGGGGTGAATGGAGAGGAGCGGGCGGCATTGCTTAGGAACAAAGGAAGGACTGAGCAATTCAGAGAAGAGCTAGCTGGCGCGTGGACTGGCCCATCCCCCACTGAGGTAGGAGGCAGGGGGGCTGAGGGGAAAGAGGCAAACTCAGCCCCAGAGACAGCATCCCCTACCAAACTGCAAACAGGCTTCCAGTTTCTAACCAAAGACTTCCTGAATATTCTGGATGGTTGACATCCACCAGGAGGGGTGCAGCTAGAGACCAGCTCCTCAGAAGAGACACAAGGTGCACCCAACCGGCACACGCGGAAACTGAGGCTGAGGACCGCAGAGGGGATAAGGCGCACTGCAACCGGGCAGAGGGCGCTCGTCAAGCTCCTGGCTGCCTGATGCTGCTCGGGCTGGGGAAGTGGCACACAAACCCAGGCGGCCAACAAACCGAGTCTGCGCTTTTGTGGAGAACCACGAAAACCGAAAATTGGAACAGCACACAACTCAGGGCCCACATCCCTATAGAGATCAGCCTGGAGCCTGAGCAATGTGTAGACGACGGGAAAGCACACACTCCACGAGTGGGGGCAAACCCAGTGTGGCTGCGAACACTGTGAGCTGTGCTCCCCACACACACCAGTGATATTTGTCCTGCAGCGCCTCTCCCTCCCCACAGCACGACGAGCTCATATGAACAAGTGAACCTAAACAAGAGACCACCTCCGCCCGCTTGATGTCAGGGCGGAAATTACACAATGGTGAAGACACCTGCAAACAAAAGCCAAATAAACAATGGGAACAGCTTCAGAAGTGACAGGGGCAACAGATTAAAATACCTGTAGTTAACACCGACTACACCGGAAGGGCATATAGATATCAAGAAGTGTAACCTGGAAACAAGGAGCTATCTGAAACTGAACCAAACCCACACTGCCCACAACAGCTCCAGAGAAATTCCTAGATGTATTTTTACTAATTTTTTAATTAAAAATTTTTTTCTTCTGTTTTTCTTTTTTTTTTTTTTTACTATTTTTCTTTATTTTCTTTTAAAATTCCCTATTATTCCTCTATTACTCCTTAATTGTCATTTTCTTTTATTTTCTTTCAAAGTCCTCTATTACTCCTCAATTTTCATTTTCATTTTCATTTATTTTTAATATTTTTTTAATTAAAAATTTTTTTTAAATTTTTTTCTTTTATTTTTCTTTTAAAGTCCTCTATTCCTCCATTGCTCCTTAATTTTCATTTTCATTTCATATATTGCTACTAATTTTTAAATTAAAAAAACAATTTTTTTTTCTTTTTAAAAAATTTTTCTTCTTTTATTTTCTTTTAAAGTCCTCTATTACTCCTTAATTTTCATTTTCATTTCACTATAACCTTGAAGAAAAATAGACCCTATTTTTCAAGTGAACTTCACATATATTTCTTAAATATTTTGCGTTTTTCTTTTTCTTTTTCTTTTATTTTTTATTTTATTATTTTTGTTTGTTTTTGTTTTTAATATTGTATTTTTAAGAGTCTAACCTCTACTCTAGATTTTTAATCTTTGTTTTTCAGTATTTGATAAGAATTTTGAACATTTAAGAATCCAACCTTCAGTACCCATTTTTACTCAGGAGTGTGATTACTGGTTTGATTACTCTCTCCCCCTTTTTACTCTCCTTTTTCTCCCCCAGATTGCCTCTATTTCCTCCCTCCCCCTTCTCTTCTCAATCTAATTCTGTGAATCTCTGTGGGTGTCTGGGCTACGGAGAACACTTAGGGAACAGAGTAACTGCATAGATCTGTCTCTCTCCTCTTGAGTCCCCCTTTTCTCCCCCTGCTCATCTTTATCTCCTTCCTCCCTCTCCTCTTCTTCATGTAACTCTGTGAAGCTCTCTGGGTGTCCCTCAATGTGGAGAATCTTTTCACCATTAACCTAGAAGTTTTATTATCAGTGCTGTATAGTTGGAGAAGCCTTGAGGCTACTGGAAGAATAAGACTGAAATCCAGAGGCAGGAGACTTAAGCCCAAAACCTGAGAACACCAGAGAAAACTCCTGACTACAGGGAACATTAAGTAATAAGAGATCATCCAAAAGCCTCCATACCTACACTGAAACCAACCACCACCCAAGAGCCAATAAGTTCCAGAGCAAGACATACCATGCAAATTCTCCAGCAACGCAGGAACATAGCCCTGAGTGTCAACATACAGGCTGCCCAAAGTCACACAAAACACATAGACCCATCTCAAAACTCCATACTGTACACTCCATTGCACTGCAGAGAGAAGAAATCCAGTTCCATGCACCAGAACACCGACGCAAGCCTCCCTAACCAGGAAACCTTGACAAGCCAATCGTCCAACCCCACCCACTGGGTGAAACCTCCACAAGAAAAAGGAACCACAGACCACCAGAATACAGAAAGGCCACTCCAAACACAGCAATCTAAACAAGATGAAAAGGCAGAGAAATACCCAGCAGGTAAAGGAACATGAAAAATGCCCACCAAGCCAAACAAAAGAGGAGGAGATAGGGAATCTACCTGGAAAAGAATTTAGAACAATAATAAAAATGATCCAAAATCTTGAAAACAAGATGGAGTTACAGACAAATAGCCTGGAGACCAGGACTGAGAAGATGCAAGAAGTGTTTAACAAGGACCTAGAAGAAATAAAAAAGAGTCAATTAAAAATGAATACTGAAAAAAAAATGAATACTGAAAACTTCCGTAAAATGGGGAAGAAAATAGTTACACAAATCCAAGAAACCCAGAGTCCCAAACAGGATAAACCCAAGGTGAAACACCCCAAGACACATATTAATCAAATTCACAAAGATCAAACACAAAGAACAAATATTAAAACCAGCAAGGGAGAAACAACAAATAACACACAAAGGGATTCCCATAAGGATAACAGCAGATCTATCAATAGAAAACTCTTCAGGCCAGAAGGGAATGGCAGGACATGCTTAAAGTAATGAAAAAGAATAACCTACAACCCAGATTACTCTACCCAGCAAGGATCTCATTCAGATATGAAGGAGAACTCAAAAGCTTTACCGACAAGCAAAAAGCTGAGAGAATTCAGCACCACCAAACCAGCTCTTCAACAAATGCTAAAGGATCTTCTCTAGACAGGAAACACAGAAAAAGGTTGTATAAACACAAACCCAAAACAACAAAGCAAATGGCAATGGGACCATACCTATCAATAAATACCTTAAATATAAATGGGTTGAATGCCCCAACCAAAAGACAAAGACTGGCTGAATGGATACAAAAGCAAGACCCCTATATATGCTGTCTACAAGAGACCCACCTCAAAACAAGGGACACATACAGACTAAAAGTGAAGGGCTGGAAAAAAATATTTCACGCAAACGGAGACCAAAAGAAAGCAGGAGTCACAATACTCATATCAGATAAAATAGACTTTAAAATAAAGGCTGTGAAAAGAGACAAAGAAGGACACTGCATAATGATCAAAGGATCAATCCAAGAAGAAGATATAACAATTATAAATATATATGCACCCAACATAGGAGCACCGCAATATGTAAGGCAAATGCTAAAGGGAATGAAAGGGGAAATTAACAATAACACCATAATAGTGGGAGACTTTAATAACCCACTCACACCTATGGACAGATCAACTAAACAGAAAATTAACAAGGAAACACAAACTTTAAATGACACAATGGACCAGCTACACCTAATTGATATCTATAGGACATTTCACCCCAAAACAATCAATTTCACCTTTTTCTCAAGTGCACATGGGACCTTCTCCATAATAGATCACATCCTGGGCCATAAATCTAGCCTTGGTAAATTCAAAAAAGTTGAAATCATTCCAGTCATCTTTTCTGACCACAATGCAGTAAGATTAGATCTCAACTACAGGAAAAAAAACTATTAAAATTCCAACATAAACATATGGAGGCTAAATAACATGCTTCTGAATAACCAACAAATCATAGAAGAAATCAAAAAAGAAATCAAAATGTGCATAGAAACGAATGAAAATGAAAACACAACAACCCAAAACCTATGGGACACTGTAAAAGCAGTGCTAAGGGGAAGGCTCATAGCATTACAGGCTTACCTCAAGAAACAAGAAAAAAGTCAAATAAATAACCTAGCTCCACACCTAAATCAACTAGAGAAGGAAGAAAGGAAGAACCCCAGGGTTAGTAGAAGGAAAGAAATCTTAAAAATTAGGGCAGAAATAAATGCAAAAGAAACAAAAGAGACCATAGCAAAAATCAGCAAAGCTAAAAGCTGGTTTTTTGAAAAGATAAATAAAATTGACAAATCGTTAGCAAGAATCATTAAGAAACAAAGGGAGAAGAACCAAATCAGCAAAATTAGAAATGAAAATCGAGAGATCACAACAGACAACACTGAAATACAAAGGATCATAAGAGACTACTACCAGCAGCTCTATGCCAATAAAATGGATAACTTGGAAGAAATGGACCAACCCTTAGAAAAGTATAACTTTCCAAAACTGAACCAGGAAGAAACAGAAGATCTTTACAGATGCATCACAAGCACGGAAATTGAAACTGTAATCAGAAATCTTCCAGCAAACAAAAACCGAGGACCAGATGGCTTCACAGCTGAATTCTACCAAAAATTTAGAGAAGAGCTAACACCTATCTTACTCAAACTTTTCCAGAAAATTGCAGAAGAAGGTAAATTTCCACACTCATTCTATGAGGCCACCATCACCCTAATACCAAAATCAGACAAAGATGCCACAAAAAAAGAAAGCTACAGGCCAATATCACTGATGAACATAGATGCAAAAATCCTTAGCAAAATTCTAGCAAACAGAATCCAACAACATCTTAAAAAGGTCATACATCATGACTAAGTGGACTTTATCCATCAGCAGACGGATGGATAAGGAAGCTGTGGTACATATACACCATGGAATATTACTCAGCCATTAAAAAGAATTCATTTGAATCAGTTCTAATGAGATGGATGAAACTGGAGCCCATTATACAGAATTAAGTAAGCCAGAAAGATAAGCACCAATACAGTATACTAACGCATATATATGGAATTTAAAAAGATGGTAATGGTAACTCTATATGCAAAACAGAAAAAGAGACACAGATGTGCAGAACAGACTTTTAGACTCTGTGGGAGAAGGCAAGGGTGGGATGTTCTGAGAGAATAGCATTGAAACAAGTATAATATCAAGGGTGAAACAGATCACCAGCCCAGGTTGGATGCATGAGACAAGTGCTCAGGGCTGGTGCACTAGAAGACCCAGAGGGATGGGATGGGGAGGAAGGCGGGAGGGGCGATCGGGATGTGAAACCCATGTAAATCCATGGCTGCTTCATGTCAATGTATGGCAAAAAGCATTACAATATTGTAAAGTAATTAGCCTCCAACTAATAAAAAAAATAAATAAAAATAGAGAAAAAGAAAATAATCCTTAGATATAGAGGATGGAGAGACTGTGTAGATAGCAACTTTCAAGCAGATATCACAGAACTGTAAAGAAAAACCAGTGAAAATCTGAGCTAAATATTTTGTTTGTAAGATAAAAGTGCTTTCTTAAAAAAAAAAAGAAATCTGTGGTACACGTACACAATGGAATATTACTCAGCCATTAAAAAGAATACATTTGAATCGGTTCTAATAAGGTGGATGAAACTGGAGCCTATTATACAGAGTGAAGTAAGCCAGAAAGAAAAACACCAATACAGTATACTGACACATATATATGGAATTTAGAAAGATGGTGACGATAACCCTGTATGTGAGACAGCAAAAGAGACACAGATGTACAGAACAGTCTTTTTGGACTCTGTCGGAGAAGGCAAGGGCGGGATGATACGGGAGAATGGCATTGAAACATGTAAATTATCATATTTGAAACGAATTGCTAGTCCAGGTTCCATGCATGACATAGGGTGCTCGGGCCTGGCACACTGGGACGACCCAGAGGGATGGGATGGGGAGGGAGGTGGGAGGGGAGTTCAGGGTGGGGAACACATGTACACCCATGGCGGATTCATGTCAATGTGTGGCAAAACCAATACAATATTGTAAAGTAAAGTAAATAAATAAATAAATAAATAAATAAATAAATAAATCTGGGGGGAAAACAAAGAATACAGGGTAGGGCTTTCTTGCTGATCCAGTGGTTAAGACTCCACCTTGCGAGGGTCATGGACAAGATGGTTCCGCCGGTGTAGGTCTCTCCACTGATCAAGCTCGGCCGTTACTGTGCCCTGTTCCTCAGCATGGCCTACGGCGCCAAGCGCTACAATTACCTGAAACCCCGGGCAGAAGAGGAGAGGAGGCTCGCTGCCAAGGAGAAGAAGAAGCGGGATGAGCAGAAGCGCATCAAGCGGGAGCTTGCGGAAGCCCAAGAGGATACCATATTGAAGTGAGCCTGCCCTTCTCCGGAGCAGTGTGGATGAATAAAGTTTTCTGTGCTCTGTGAAAAAAAAAAAAAAACAAAGTATCCACCTTGCAGTGCAAGGGACACCAGTTCGATCTCTGGCCTGGGAGGATCCCACATGCCTCAGGGCAACTGAATCCATGTGCCACAACTACTGAAGCCCATGAGCCCTAGAGCCTGTGCTCCACAAGAGAAGACACTGCAATGAGAAGTGCACACTGCAACTAGAGACTAACCCGGCTCACTGCAGTGACGAAGACCCTGCACAACCAAAAATAATTATTTTCTAAAAAAGAGAATACAGGGGGTAACCCTGGTGGTACAGTGGATAAGAATCTGCCTGCCACTGCATGGGATGTGGGTTCAGTCTCTGATCTGAGAGGATTCTACATGCCGCAGGGCAACTAAGCCCGTGTGTGACAATTACTGAAGCCCTAAAGCTCTAGGGCCCGAGAGCCACAACTACTGAGCCTGAGTGCTACAACCACTGAAGCCTGTGCACCTAGAGTCCGTGCTCCACAACAGGAGCAGCCACTGCAATGAGAAGCCCGAGCACCACAACAAACAGTAGCCCCCACTCACCGCAACTAGAGAAAACCTTTCAGGCAGCAACAAAGACCCAAGGCAACTAATAAATAAATACATAAAAATCATTTTTTAAGTATAGGATAAATTTCAATATATTTAAATAATACAGGAGGCTGAGTTATGTTTTAATTACTGATAAACAACAAATATATTTCTGGTTAAGAATTTCCCGTGCAATATAGGAGACATACTAAAATATTGTTTGTTATTTCCTTAAAATTCAAATGTAAGCCAGGGTTCTGCATTTTATCTGCCAGTGCAAGTTTATTTCCCATTGTTCAAGGATGAAGAAAAAAGGGTGAAGGGGGGTGTGTATGCTGCAGGAGAATCTATTGAGACTGGAATTATACCACAAATACTATATATATATATATATATATATATATATATATATACACAAATATGTATATACAAAATAAAGAGTATTATATTTAAATTCTACTTCATTTAACAGAAGAAAAAGAAGCAAAGGAGATGGAAAGAACTACTGAACTTCAGGAAAATGTTCTTGACCACATGAGGGACCAAAAGGCATTCATAAAATTCCCTTTTTCTTCTCCAGCCTGTTGTTACCTTGTCCCTGAGGCATAATGTTTCAGTGGGACCTGGTTCATTACCATGAGACTTCTTGTCCTGGCCAGTCATGATGTCTTAGTCCTCACTGGTCAGAAATCTCAGATCAGAACTAGGTAAGCAGAGTGAAGGATCAACTTAGAGAAACTCCCAGGCAGGGATAGAGAGGAGAGACCAAAGCATGTCTGGGAGCAGGACTTACAATGAGAAATAACAGGGCAGAACAGTGGCATCCTATGATTGTTAGCTTTAGGTGTGTTTTCAGTTATATTCTGCTGCTGCAGAAAAATGAAAATTGTTTTAATGTTAGCTTCTCAGGCAAAGGTGGCAAATTGGCAACTGCAGCCCAAGTCTATTCTGCAGACCTGTTTTAGATATCCAGCACACTTTTCGAGAAAATATATTTCAGTTATTTGCCAACATTTTAAAAATGGAAGGATTCATATAAACATTTTGAGGGACAACGCTGGTGGTCCAATGGTTGAGACTCTGCTCTTCTAATGCAGAGGGCTTGAGTTCGATCCCTGGTCAGGGAGCTAAGAGCCCACATGCCATGTGGCTTGGCCAAAAAATTGAAAAAAAAAACTATTAAAATTTTTAAAATTTAGGGCCAATCTTGAAAAACTGGAAAATACGGCAGTCCTGGCCCAACATTCCTGCCCAGCAACACTGCGCTGGAAAACAGTGTTCTCCAATTTGCCAGTCACCATGCTCCTTGCTGTTATATTAATATTACCGGCCTGGCTTTGTCAGCATTTGAGTTTGTAACTCTGATCATTTAAAAACATGTTTTTTTATTATGCAAAATGTCAAACATATGTAAAAGCAGAAACAATCTTAGGGTGAATCTCAACTACTCATCACTTGGCGTCAACAATTATTCATAGCCAGCATTGTTTCATCAACACCTTAATCAATGCTCCAACACATTTGCATCTGCCCTGGAATTATTTAAAGGCAAATCTAGACATCACATCATCTCATCTGTAAATATTTCAGTGTGTGTCTCTGAAAGAACCAGAATGTGTGATTCCTAATTGGGCCTCTTTCCATTATGCCACATATTCCACAGATAATACACCGAGGGGATGAGGATATATTGCAGAGTAACAGTAGTGAACATTTTCAAGGGCTGCTTCTGTGGCTAGACATTGTGCTATGTACTTGTGTACATTATGTCATTTATTCCTCTCTTCAATTCTATGACAAAGATATCACTATTACTCCTATCTTATAGTCTCCACACAGAAGTTCTCCCTCATATATATGCATACATATACCTATGCACATATTTATTTATATTATATATGTATGAGACATTTATGTGTTACTTATAAATTATCCATATATATATATATATTTTAATTGCATACATAGACTAGAAGAAGTGATTCAGTTCTATTTTTTTTTCCTTTAGAAAATCATGTTCCCTGTGGCAATAGGAAATTTCCAGAAGCTGGAGTTTACATATACCACTTCCCACTCACAAAGACCCAAAGTTCTAAACTTATTCTCCAAACATGGAAAAGGTAGCAAAAACACACAATTTCAGAATGTCTAGGACAAAGATGTGCAAGTCCAGAAGCAGGTTTTAGAATGGCTGCCTCAACAATGTTTTTAAGTTTACTGACCTATATCCTGGCTTCATGCACACACATGCATCTTGCAAATTCCTTTTTGAGGGAAGAAAACCACAAATATCCAGTGTTTGAAGTTGTAGATGAAATGAAATACACCATGTTCCATTCATGCTTGCTTTTTGGGTAGTGGAGAGCAAAGCAGGATCTTAGTTCCCAGACCAAGGATTGAACCCGGCTGGCCCCCTGCAGTAGAAGCACAGAGTCTTAACCACCAGACCCCCAGGGAAATCCTCATGCTTACTTTCAAATATCTATCCCACAACTCTTCACCCCCACTACATTGTTCCATAATATCCAGATTGTGGCCTTGCTTTAGTAATGTCTTTCTCTCCACATTAAATTTCAAGGGACCCGGGACTTCCCTAGAAGTCCAGTGGTTAGGATTCCACAATTCCACTGCAGGGGGCATGGGTCTGATTCCTGGTCAGGGAACTAAAGATCCCATATAAATAAATAAATTTCAGGGACCCCAAAACTCAGGATTCCAGATAAATGACATTTTTGTTTGTTGTATCACAGCATTGTAAATCAACTATACTTCAATAAAAATTTTTCAAAAAATAAAGAAAATGAGGACAATGATATCTGCTGGGAAAAATACTTTTGCAATTTTTTAAAAATCAAAATTAATTATTATGAACAAATTATCAAAATTTTAAATCAGGACAGGATCTGACCCTTCACTTGACAACTGGCCACATCTTACTCTCCTCACCCTGATCACTACCTTGGTTTGAATCAGACGCTGTTTACAAAAATTTAGCATCAAGCCAAAGTGTGGCCACTTGATTCATTTTAATGCTGTGTGAAAATATCTACCCTGGTGCCAGGAAGAATTGCCTCCACTCTAGTGCCCAAGGACAGTTTTTCATATAAAATTTATATAATTTATTTAAAATATTTTAAAATTCTTTTGAGGCTGACAAGATTTATTAAAGACATTCTCTTCCTGCAGCTCAATTCCAGAAAAATAAATGACCCAGTCAAAAAATGGGCCAAAGAACTAAACACACATTTCTCCAAAGAAGACATACAGATGGCTAACAAACACATGAAAAGATGCTCAACATCACTCATTATCAGAGAAATGCAAATCAAAACCTCAATGAGGTACCATTACATGCCAGTTAGAATGGCTGCTATCCAAAAGTCCACAAGCAATAAATGCTGGAGAGGGTGTGGAGAAAAGGGAACCCTCCTACACTGTTGGTGGGAATGCAAACTAATACAGCCACTATGGAAAACAGTGTGGAGATTCCTTAAAAAACTGGAAATAGAACTGCGATATGACCCAGCAATCCCACTGCTGGGCATACACACCGAGGAAACCAGATCTGAAAGAGACACGTGTACCCCAGTGTTCATCACAACACTGTTTATAATAGCCAGGACATGGAAGCAACCTAGATGCCCATCAGCAGACGAATGGATAAGGAAGCTGTGGTACATATACACAATGGAATATTACTCAGCCATTAAAAAGAATTCATTTGAATCAGTTCTAATGAGATGGATGAAACTGGAGCCCATTATACACAGTGAAGTAAGCCAGAAAGATGAACACCAATACAGTATACTAACGCATATATATGGAATTTAAAAAGATGGTAACGGTAACTCTATATGCAAAACAGAAAAAGAGACACAGATGTACAGAACAGACTTTTGGACTCTGTGGGAGAAGGCGAGGGTGGGATGTTCTGAGAGAATAGCATTGAAACAAGTATACTATCAAGAGTGAAACAGATCACCAGCCCAGGTTGGATGCATGAGACAAGTGCTCGGGCCTGGTGCACTGGGAAGACCCAGAGGGATGGGATGGAGAGGGAGGTGGAAGGGGAGATCGGGATGGGGAACACATGTAAATCCATGGATGATTCATGTCAATGTATGGCAAAAACCACCACAATATTGTAATTAGCCTCCAACGAATAAAAATAAATGGAAAAATAAATAAATAAAAATAAAGACATTCTCTTTAAAGCATTTCTTGGGAATTCCCTGGCGGTTAGGATTCCACATTCTCATTGCAGAGGGCCTAGGTTCAGTCCCTGGTGGGGGAACTAAGATCCCACAAGCTGGGCAGTGCGGCCCAAAAATTAAACAAATACGCACTTCTTATCAGTGGCCCTAAGACCCCCTAGTTGGCCTTTGGCTCAGAAAAGGACGAAAGAGGCCCTAGGAGAAAGAATGAGTCTTGGGCCCTGCCAGTGCTCCCCGGAAGGTGGGCGCCGTCTGAGTGGACCACTTACTTTGGAACTCGTCCAAGCGGGTTGTAAAACGCTCTTCCGCTCCTGTTGTCGGCAACGGAATATAAGTGGCGCAGTAGAGGGACTGCTGCCTGTTCCCAGGCTCCAGGGGCTTCAGCCCAGCGCCCTCAGGGTGCTCTTTGTCCGTGGGGCCAGGAGCCCCTGCACCGTTTGAGGCAGTTGCGGCTGCTCTCAGATTCGGACTGTATTTCTGCTGTCTCTTTTTTCCTGCAGATCACTGGATTACAGGAGGCATTGCATCCGGAAAGGAGGAAGGGCACCTCGATCAGGGCACTGGATGCTAGGGTTCAAGGGCAGGAGCAGGCACGCGAGCCCTGAGCTGAGAGCAGCAGAGGCAGGAGCTCTGCGTCCTGTCCCCTCCCTGCCCTAGGGAAAGGTCGTTTCCTGGAGTTCTGAAAAGCGCAGGTCACCGTCCAGGCACTGACCGCGGACTTCTTCCCAGAGCTCCAGGACGCGCATCCGGTTTCATCTCGGCTGCTCTGGCTGGGAGTCCCCTGTGCTCAGGGCTGTGGATGGAGACTCCATGCTGAGTCCTCAGGCAATGCCTGGGCACGTCCAGAGGTGTAAGCAGAAGCCAAGTGGGGGGTCTCTTGGGGTGTTTGGTCTATTGACAGAGTGTCGACCTCAGGTTCAGCCTCAGGCTTATATATTTATAAAGAATTTTATATTATTTTACACCATGCTCACCTGTTCACAGACTAGTATTGTTACATAAGCAAAAAGTAAACTCCTATCTTATTTGCATCTTATAAATTTTGAGGTCTATCTGTTATAGCAATTAGCCGACATTAAATGATGTAAACTTTTTTAAAAGAATTTTATTTTATATAATATAAATATAATTCATATGTAAATATTTACGTGTAAGTCGCTCAGTCATGTCTGACTCTTTGTGACCCCGTGGACTTTAGCCCTCCGGGCTCCTCCGTCCATGGAATTTTCCAGCCTAGAATACTAGAGTGGGTTGCCATTCCCTTCTCCAGGGGGATCTTCCCAACCCAGGGATCAAACCCAGGTCTCCTGCATTATAGGCAGATTCTTTACTGCCTGAGCCACCAGGGAAGCCCTAGTAATCCTAAAAGAGATAGCAACTAAATAGAAATGATTTGTTGGAGCCTGCTTGCTTTGAGTATTTGCAGTGATGCTGAAATCAAAGCCCTCATGCTACCTGGAGCTTTGAGAGCAGGATCTTGGGGTGGGGTTTGTCCAGCGCTCTGGGTGCTCAGATGTACTCTGCCAGAAACCAAATGCACCCCTTGAGAAAGTCCAAGTGCCCAGAGTTTTGGTGATGAATCCATGTCAGAGTACAAGTATAGACCCCTTCCCGGTGCTTAGTATCTCCAAGAATGCTTACATGGGGTCCTTCCCAATTAATACTGTAATAAGGAAAAATGAGCTAATATTGGGAAAGCATTTAGAACAATGCCTTGTGCATAGTAAGCACTACCCAAGGGTTAAAGAAATATATGTGAAATGAAAATTTTGTGCCCATTTTCAAAGATTTATCACTTTGGACAAAAGGTATTTTAGTGGTGTATGTGGGACAGTGTTAATAGGATTATAGAAAAGGAAATAGTTTGCTGTGACCCTAGATGGATAGAATTGTGGAATTTCAAGTCCACCTGGACAATTCCTAAGAACTAATCTTGTGTAAACATCTGATCTGGCTCAATGTCCAGAAAAATAAGGGACTTGTCCGATACTCAGAACTGGTTGCTTCTTAGCCTAGGCCTTCTGATGTTCTGAGAGCCTCATCTTTGATTAAGTACAGTGATAGAAGCCTTTAAATAAGTTAGAAGAATCTTCAGGGGAAAATAAACACTGGACAGAATCTGCTAGTCTGAGACTGATTACCTTTGACTAGGCAAGAGAGACCCATTCTGTTGGCAAAATGTAGTGCTGTTAAGACAAGCAAAGGGCTTTGAGCACAGGATTAGACCTTAGGGAGAAAAAAGGTGAAGAGGGGCAGTGTAGGGAGATTCACAATGAGGGCATACTGGCTATAAGCCTCCACTCACGATTCAGGATATCAGGAAGCTTAGTCTATGTGGGCCTCTTTCTGCATAATACAGACTAATAATTACACAGTCTCCCCTACTCCTGCCCCCAATAAGCCAAATCCCAAAGGAAAACCCTAGAGAGTCTATAGACGTGAAGACACTTTCTAAGGGTGGACAACTTATATACCCTTTATTTTGGGAGAGACAGTATGTACTCTGAAGTGCTGTTCTATTCTTTTTTAAACTTTATGCATATATTTACAGATATTAGTTATTTGTTTGGTTTTTTTTTTTTTTTTTTAGTTTTTGGCACATTAAATGGAGAAGCAGGGACTTCCCCAGTGGTCCAGTGGCTAAAACTTTGTGCCTCTAAGGCAGGAGGCACAGGTTAGGATCCCTGGTGGGGAAACGATCAATAGATCCCACATGCTGCAGCTAAGAGTTTATATGCCGAAATTAAAAGATCCCGCATGCTGCAATGAAGATGGAGAATCCTGCGTGTGGCAACTAAGACCCAGTGCAGCCAAATAAATAAATATTAAAAAAATAAAATAGTGTTTTAAGAAATAAAAAATAAATAGAGAGGCAGACCAGTTGAGTCAGTAGCTCGCCAGAGACAATACTGGAGACCGCAGTTTTCATGGTGATTCAGAGCAGAGAAAGGCCCCTGCCCTTTGCAGCATCCAGGGCATCAGCACAACAGGACTTGACCACTTGCCCCATTAACTGACTGACACCCAATGGGCTAAATGTGATCCTTTGGTTCTATCCTCAGTTAAGAAAGAGGAAGGAGGGGAAAAAATGAGATGGGGGGGGGAAGAAAATAGGAAGAAATACACATCATGGGGAGAAAAAAACACCACCAGTAATGTAAAGGAGGCAATCAGGAGAGCAGGGCCAAAGCCTGACTTGCCATGTGTTGTGGGCCAGGCATGCACCTGTCTGACTCTTAGCTTCTTCACCTAACCTCCTATGTGGAGCCCTCATTAAAAAAATATAAAAGTGATTGAAGTAGGAAATGTGTGGTCATTCGTGAAGTTTTATTATTCCCGCCTCTATTGATCCTCACAACACCTCGTTTCACTTGGTATTTATAATTGTTATCCTCGTTTTAAAGATACTTGAACCAAGGCAAAGAATAAGCAGCTCACCAGATTAGCCAGGTTGCCTGTGAATGAACATAGCTAGGGTTTAGATGCATGCAGTCATTCTGGCTCCAGAGCCATTGCTTTCATAAATTGGTTCCATCAGATCATGATTCCCATCTACCTTTGCTTAGAATGCGGCTCCATTTCTAATTTTTAATTTAAAAATTAACATTATATTAAATTTAACTTTAAAATTTTAAATAAAACTATTACCATGACTGTAGGGCAATAGTTACCTGGGATACATGGGTGACTGGAGGTTAGATAACACTGGAGGACACCTTCGGCCCTGGAGGAGGGCATGGTAACCCACTCCAGTATTCTTGCCTGGATAATCCCATGGACAGAGGACCCTGGCAGGGCTACAGTCCATAGGGTCGCAAAGAGTCAGACATGACTGAAGGGACAGCATGCACACTCCCTGAAGTGTCACAGATGTCCTAGTCTAATGCAAACTATGAGGAGAACTTGTGTAGGTCTCTCATGTAATAACTGCTCCAAGGCCAAAAATTCATCACAGAGAATCCAGCCAAGAGATCAGGAGGCCTGCATAATCCAGCAAGAGTTAGTCTGAGGATGGAATATCTTGGTTAAAGTCAGGGAGGCTGTAGGATTGCCATCCTTTGACGTCTTTTTTAAAGTAAATTGTTCAATCGCCCTCTTTTAGATGATTTCTTAGCCATCCTCCAGAAACATGAGGCAGGGGCCACTTATCTATCAGGCACAGTAAATGAGGTGCTTAAGCCCTGTGATCCCACAAAAACAATTCAATTTCTTTCATAAAAGGATGCTGAAGACAATGGTGGTTGTGACGGTAAAAAGAGGATAAATCATATATGATACTAAGCACAGGGCCCATTATGAGAAGCTATTTTGAATATTCATGATATTAACAGCTCCCAGAGCATCTACAAAACACAACTTGAAGGGAGAACCATAGCGTTCTCAGCCTGGCCTGGATCTCTTTTATTTGACAATAAATAAAATGTAATTTTGTCCTAAACAAGAGATTGGAATGTTATTCCTAGTGAAAGGGAGGGGGGAAGGGGGAAATTCACCTGGGTTCACAATAGGAGCTCAGCGCAGGACGAATTGAACTTGTGCAGAAGACCTGCACCAGAGCCGCTGAGCCGAAGCACAGCAGCAGATGCGTACTGCACTGTGCTGTTCTAAGCCCGTGCAAGGCAGACGTTCTTGGATACACTAAGCCCGGGGCTGCGGTGCACACCTGCATTCTGATGTGTAAACATTGTTAAAACCCCGGAGTGCTTAAATTTTCTCAAATGTAGGGAGTTTCTTGCAGAGCTTATCTGTCCCAGAATCCTTTGCAGTCCAGCTGCGAGATCTTGCTCCCAGCAACGGCAGGAACATGATGTGCTCTGGAGAAGCTCAGAGCAAGCAGTACCCTAGTTAATTGTTTCACCTTAATCACTAGCCCGTGGCATGTGCAAGCTGCCAAATATGAAAGGTTGGACCCTGTAAGAGTCTGCGAACTTTCCCACAAGGGCTCCTGCTGTTATTGTGAGGTCTCATGCCTCCCACCCTTCCCCTACTCCTCCCCTCAAAATCAACTTGCATTACCCAGGATAGCCCCTTCCTCAGGGTGTACACTCTGCAAGTGGGGAGTAGTGAACTGAACTGTAAACCAAAGCCCCAATTCCACAATACCCATGCCCCCACCAGCACACTGCTCTTCCGTGGTGTCCCCATTTTGGAAGCCACGCCCCTGCCGCTTTCGCGCCTAAGCAAATCCCACCCCCAGTGACTACCATTAAAAATGAGCCAATAGCGATCGTTCAACGTGGAGCGTGGAGCGTGTGTCGGGGGGGTGGGGGTGAACCCAGCCCAAACCGTTATATACCGCGCCACACCCAGGCCCGAGCGCCAGTCTCAGGCTCTCTGCCTTCAGCAGAGCTCCTCGAGGCAGCGAGCTTCCACGGCGCGCCAGCCATGGAGTTTCCGCCCGAGGACCACCAGTGTGGGCCCTACTGCGTGAGAGCTTGCACTTTGGATGTAAGACCTGCATTTGAGCAGGATGGAGGGCCAGAAGACAGAGAAGGCTACTTGGTGCAAGGAGGTCGTCTGGCCTTCGTGGGTGGCGTGAATTACGTGAACCTCCTCAGCCTCGGCTACTGGAACCAAGGAGTCGTCTGGAACCACCAGGGTCACAATGGTGGTGGCCAGGAGCCGGAGCAGCAGCCAGCTGAGGAGCCAGCTGAAGAGCCACCGGAGGAGCCAGGCGTAGTGGCGGCTATGGTCCAGGTGCAGCAGCAGCAGCAGGACCCGCCGCGCCGTCGCAGGCAGCACAGGAAGTTCACGGCCATGCAGCTGCGGGAGTTGGAGGAACTCTTCCAGGAGACTGAGTACCCGGACCTTCTCACCAGGTACTTGGCGGGCTCTGGGGGCGCTGGGTCCCAGTGGGTTTGGGCTCATTTCCAGCCTCCTCTATCCCTCTGTCGGGACTGTTCGTTCCCTTCCAAAGCCACAAAATCAACCTGTACCCCGGGATGGGGGTGGGGGTAGGAATGCCTTAGTTATGTGGATCCAGTCTGGAAAGTGGTCCGTGGTGGTGGTTGTTTTTTAAGCTGTGGGAAAATGCATTTAACCATAAGATTTACTGTTTTAACATTTTAAGTGTCCAGTTCATTAGTGTTAAGGATATTAATATCGTTGGGCAAGCAAGCTGCAGAATTTTTTAACTTGCAAAACTAAAACTGGATGTGGAAGGCAAGCCACCATCTGCCTCCCCCACCCCGTCGAGCCCCTGAGGACCACATTCCTTTCTACTTTCTCTTTATATGAATTTCACTACTCTGGGTGCTTCATATAAGTGGAGTTGTACAGTGTTTGTCTTGTTGTAATTGGTTTATTTCACCTAGTATAATGTCCTCAGTATTCATCCATGTTGGAGCACACGTCGGAATTTCCTTCCTTTTTATGGCTGAGTAATATTCCATTATACATGAATACTGCTGTTTATCTGTTCCTTTATTAATGAGCACTTGGGTTGCTTTTACCTTTTGGCTATTGTGAATAACGCTGCTATGAGCATGGGTGTGCAAATAACCGACTCATTGTTTTCAGTTCTTTGAGGTTTATACCCAGAAATGGAATTGCTGAATCATATGGTAATTCCGATTTTAGGTTTTTTTTTCCTTTTGAGCTACTGTTCTCTTTTCCATAGTGGCCGCACGATTTTACATTCCCACTCGGAGTGTACAAGGATTCTAATTTCTGCACATTCTTGCCAATGCTTTTTTTTGTTTGTTTTTTTTATTATTAGCCGTTTTATTGAGTGTGAAGTGGTATCTCACTGTGATGTTGATCTGCATTTCCCTGTTGATTAGTGATGTTGAACATCCTTTAATGTGCTTATTCAAATCTTTTAACCATTTTATGCTTTATAAAACTAATATATATTTATTTTTTTCTGAATTTTTATTGTAGTAAAATACACATAAAATTTGCTATCTTACCATTTAAAATTTTTCATTTATTTATCTTTGAACTTGGTCTTAGTTGCACAGGACTTTTCTCTAAAGATGGAGGCAGGGGGGTGGGGGAGTGCACTACTCTCTAGTTGCAGTTCCCGGGCTTTTCGTTGAGCGGGCTTTTCTCACTACCGTGGTGCAGTGCGCGGGCTTTTCGTTGCGCGGGCTTTTCGTTGAGCGGGCTTTTCTCACTACCGTGGTGCAGTGCGCGGGCTTTTCGTTGCACGGGCTTTTCGTTGCGCGGGCTTTTTTCACTACCGTGGTGCGGAGCGTGGGCTAGGGCGCCCCCTGGCTTCTTTTACTGTGGAGTGTGGGCTAGGGCGCCCCCTGGCTTCAGTAGTTTGCAGCACCTGAGCTTCAGTTTCTTCAGCTCCCAGGCTTTAGAGCACAGACGGTAGTTGTGGTGGCCGGGCTTGGTTGCTCCATGGCTGCTCTCTAGTTGCAGTGCGCGGGCTTTTCGTTGCGCGGGCTTTTTTCACTACCGTGGTGTGGAGCGTGGGCTAGGGCGCCCCCTGGCTTCTTTTACTGCAGAGCGTGGGCTAGGGCGTCCCCTGGCTTCAGTAGTTTGCAGCACCTGAGCTTCAATTCCTTCAGCTCCCAGGCTTTAGAGCACAGATGCGGTAGTTTTGATGGCCAGGCTGGCCAGGCTTGGTTGCTCCGTGGCATGTGGGATCTTCCCTGATCAGGGATTAAATCCATTTCTCCTGCATTGGCAGGCGGAGTCTTTACCACTGAGCCACGAAGGAAACCCCTTTACCATTTTTAAGCATACACTTCCATGATATTAAAATAAGTACATTCTTATTGTGCAACTATCACCACCAAACCACCTCCAGAATGCTTTTCCTCTTGCAAAACTGGAACTCTGAACCCATTACATAGGAACAGCCTGTTCCCCCCCCCCTATTCTCCCAGTCCCTGATAACTGCTATTCTTTCAGAGAGGTCTTGAGAGGAGAATGCAAATTTTAAAACAAGCATAAATATCTATATATTTCATTTTGTCTATAACGCAAATACTAAACACTTGTGTTTTTCTCTCCTCAGACAGGAGATTGCGAGACGCTTGGGTGTGAGTGACACCAGAGTGCAGGTCAGTAAGTCTGAAAAAAACTTTTTCTAAAATTGACTTGGGGATTTGAACACCTTGTCCTGAATACTCTTGATACTCTCATGTTGTCTTTTTTATGTTGGCAAATAAGTTTTGATTTTAGTAGTCTTTGTGGGTAGCAAACTCCAGATTATACATATTTCCTGATACCAGAGGGAACATGATTTCCTAAAGGAAGAGAAACAATGAAATGCTTTCCCTAATCTGTATATAAAATTTCAATATATATGTATATATATATATTTTACAAACATAGATATGTATATCTATATACATGTATATGTGTATATTTAGTAAAGTTCAACTCCTAACAGTGGTTTCCTCTAGGGAGCACTTCTGTGTGGAGTCATGTTGGGGCTCAGACTGACTTAGGAAGTATTCAAATTAATATACAGAGGAGCAGGTTGTAAGAGGGTTCAATTGTACTATATTATTTAAAAGCAGGCATAAACTCTTTGCTAAATGAGTGAATTGATAAATATCAGGGTGAGGGAGTAATTTATCCACAGAACACACTATGTGAGTGACTAATAAATGCTGAGACTGATAGGGGAAGATAGTTTAAAAGTCTAATTGACTGGCCCTCCTTCTTTTGTTTTTAAGTGTTTGGGATGGCAGTATAGAGAGTAGCGGCCCTAAATTTTAATTTTCTAGAATACTTGGATGTGTCAATCTGAAAGCATCGCTAGAATAGTCACATTAAGATGAGAATGGAGGGAAAGTTTGCAAACTTTGGAAATTTGTCTAAAGAATAAAACAGCAAAAAGAATAATATTGAATTAATATTAATTGACCCAAGAAGTATGAAAAGGTTAGAGAAGAAATACAGATACTACACAAATTCAACATTATGAATCTACTAAATGTATAAGTGAGTATTCTCTTGAGGAATTTCTAATGTCTAAGGATGTTTTTCACATTTTGGTAGGACTATTTTTTAAATTAATTTATTTTAATTGCAGGCTAATTACTTTACAATATTGTGGTGTTTTTTTCCACACATCGACATGAATCAGCCATGGGTGTACACGTGTCCCACCATCCTGAACCCCCCCACCTCCCTCCCCCCTGCCAGCCCTCTGTATTGTCCCAGAGCACGTGCTCTGAGTGCCCTGCTTCATGCATCAGACTTGCACTGGTCATCTATTTTGCTTATGGTAATACACATGTTTCAATGCTATTCTCTCATATCATCCTACACTTGCCTTCTCCTTGGTGGGACTATTTTGAAGGGGCAAGTTTTATGGAATTTGTTAGGTGAGGGGTGGGTGGCCCTCATGTCAGGGTAGATTCCTAGCTGTATTAATATCAAACGCTTTTCATTCCCTCAACTGCATATAACTAATGGTGAGGTGGTGGTGCATTCCCTCAGGCAGTGATAACTAATTTGTAGGTCTTGAGATCAAAAGGTGACCAAAAAACATCATAATTTTTATCAAAGCTTTATTTGCCCAAAAAGAAAAGAATATCAGGACGAGAGTTGATTAGCTTTGCCACAGAGTGCATGCGTGAGCCAGGGACCAGCACTGCAGAGCTGGTGGCGGGGTGTCTGAAAAGCAGCCCAACAGTCAGCCTCTTGGGTATCGGCATCCTAACGCCCCAGCCTGGGCCCACAGGCCTGACTCAGGTCGGAAAGGTTAGAAGGAGATTAAGAAGACTTTCTCAAGCTGCCCAGGCATTTGCAGAAGAAGAGAAAAAGTTTAGTGATTTGCTTTCTCCCTCACCAGATTTACATGGTCCTCTTTTGGTGATATCCTGAAGAGAATATAAGCCACAGGAAACAAATCAGGGGAAAACTTAATATTCTCATCTATTTCCAAACCATACAGCATGAATTTTCAGTAATACACGATTTTCTACCTTTCACTTGCAAATAGAGTTATTTTGTGAAAGCAGTATTGGAAATACAGACCTAATGTGAGCTTAGGACACAACCAGCTTTGGGCTTCGATTCTGTTTACAGAGATTTGACCACTGGTGGTACATTTAGAGTCCCTCCCGGCTCAAAATAAGCCCTGTTACACCAGCCTGGTCTAGACTATCCATGCAGCAGAGAGACTGCAAATCCTAAAAGGGAAGAATGAAAATGAGGTCTCAGGAAGGGAAAGAGGGCCTTTGGGTCACTTAAACTTTACAGTTTGGGCACTTTCAAAAGGATTGAAATACAGTGTCAACCCCCATTAACTAGTACATTGAGAGACAGTGAAGTCTGACAGTTTTGTTGGTTTGTTTGCAAAAATAGTAGACAGACTTACTTTTCAACCGGCCCTCCAACTGTAGTTCTCCTCCCCAAAGCAACCATTCTTTGCTTCATATAAATCTTATTTTTTAGTTTTTATTGGAGTATAGTTGATTTACATTGTTGTGTTAGTTTCAGGTGTACAGCAAAGTGGTTTCGTATAAATCTTAACAGAAGTGTTCAATGCATATAAAGGCAATTATGTGTATATTCTTTAAAAAAAATATAAATGATAGTATCCTATACACACACTGTTCTTCACTTTAATAATATAGCTTGCTTAGAGAGTGTTCCATGTTGGTAAAAAAAATCTATATTAATATATAATGGGCAGATATTTAGGGAGGAGCCATTTAATGATCCCTTGCTCTCATTGTTGTCCACTATCTTCCAAAAATGCCTGTTTCACCTTCTTGCCTTAAGAATAAGGGATGGGATTGGGACCTCCTGGTTGAGTTGCAGCACCTAGGATAACCTGCCATGCTGGACATCTGCGGCTCCAGTCCAGGATCCTGGAACTCTAGCCAGAGCAGAATGAGCTGCCTTGGTCCCGAGCCCAGGAAGGTTTGTAGGGTGGGGTAGGTTGGAACATGCAGAATTGACAACGGTGACCATGGTATGCCTCTTTCCCCTACACTCTTGGGTGGCCTAAGGTTTTCAAGAGTCTTTGTTAACTTGGGTTGAGTTGATCTTAACACTACAGGCTAAAATATCAAGGCAGTGTCCAGAGCTTCAGCAACTCTCATTTCCTGGAGACACAAGTCACAACCCACCCTGGGCTCCTTTGCCAGACCACCTTTCTAACTCTCAAGACCTTTCAGAGGACTAATGACCTCTTAGACATCCTTCTGTTTAAAAATCCAACAAGTTCCTTCCTATTAATTATTTACTTCATACCAAAGATAGGCTTTTCAAATAGGGAGCTGTTCCCCTCAGTATGACCTTAAATAGATCCACTGCTTACCATGCCTAAATCCACCCCAACAAGATGACCATCTCCCTAGTGAGGACAGGGCAGGAGATAGCCAGATGGCTGATGATGAGCTGTCAGAATAGAGGCCATTCTTTATCCTGTTACTGGGCATTTTATCAATAGCAAGGACCCAGTACAATGATTCATAAACTAAACCTGCATCCAATACTTGGGAAAAAATTAGAATATGAAAATTTCGTGGAGAGAGATAAAAATAATAAGCTTATGCCAGAACTGGGCCCACAGCAGAGCTCATTAAGAATGAGCTGAAAAGAGGGGTGTGGTGGTTCAATTTTCCTGAGGTACCTTAGCAAGAAGGAAATAGCATCTCCTAATGCCCTTGGAAATCTCAATGTCATATAAAGTTTGCAAGCTGTGTTTTTTGTATTATGACATTAACTGCTCAATACCCTAAACCAATCTTTTCTCCCCTCTCATTGTAGATTTGGTTTAAGAATAAGAGAGCCAGAATCGGAGAAATGAGAGAGCAGCCATGGCTCAAGCTCCACCACCTGCTGCCATAAGGCGCCTTTACTTCTTCCTGGCGGATGTGCCCTAAGATCTCGTCCGGGTTCTGGAGCCATACTGGAGATGGGTTCTTCTGGTGCCACTGACACCTGGGCTGCCCATGCTGCCCATGCCACCCATACCTCCTCTATACTTGTATAAGCAATAAAGAGATAAATTCTCAATATATTTGACTCTGTGTATCAAATGGGGCCAGTGGGTTATGTGTGAAAATTGTTAAGGAAATGCCATTTCACCAGAATGACAAGGTGACCTCCTTCCATGAGGTGACACACTGGAATCACTACTAGTAGGTCCTGTGTATGTTGCAGAAGTTTCCCAAGCACACATGGTGAGTTTGCACTGACCCATATATTCTCCTCCATCTCTCTCATCACCCCCACTCTTATCCCCAACCTGCCCCTTTGGGACCACATACATATGCACAATGGGGTGGGGTGAGTCCCTAGTGTGAGAACAGGGTGTTTCCAGACAGGGATGAGCTCCATTCATGCTGACAAGTTCAAACTGAACACTGGAATCCTAAGGCCATCTTCCCTTAGGAGGCTGCTCGCAAGGATCGTGGGAAGGTGATAGCCAAGCATTCATCCCACGTGCTCCAAATTCTGTTCACTATTCTCTCTAGGGAGAAGATGGGGGAATAGGAGTCCTGGCACACTGGTTCTGCTGCTTCAAAAGAAACATAAGAGACTTCATCAGGCCAGAAAAAGGCACTTCTCCCTTTTTTCCCCTCTACCCACCAGCCTGAGTATATTCTTAACTCTTCACACCAGCATATTCTATATTCTTCACACCAGCATATTTTTCACTTTTCCAGCTCCGTTCAGTCGCTCAGTCGTGTCCAACTCTGCAACCCCATGAACCGCAGCACTCCAGGCCTTGCTGTCCCATCACCAACTCCCAGAGTCCACCCAAACCCATGTCCATTGAGTCGGTGATGCCATCCAACCATCTCACCCTCTGTCGTCCTCTTCTCCCGCCCTCAATCTTTCCTAGCATCAGGGTCTTTTCACATGAGTCAGCTCTTCACATCAGGTGGCCAAAGTATTGCAGTTTCAGCTTCAACATGAGTCCTTGAATGTCATCACCCTTGATCATCACCCAGGACTGATCTCCTTTAGGATGAACTGGTTGGATCTCCTCACAGTCAAAGGGACTCTCAAGAGTCTTCTCCAACACCACAGTTCAAAAGCATCAATTCTTCAGCACTCAGCTTGCTTTATAGTCCAACTCTCACATCCATACATGACTACTGGAAAAACCATAGCCTTGACTAGACAGACCTTTGTTGACAAAGTAATGTCTCTGCTTTTTAATATGCTGTCTATGTTGGTCATAACTTTCCTTACAAGGAATAAGTGTCTTAATTTCATGGCTGCAATCACCATCTGCAGTGATTTTGGAGCCCCCAAAAATAAAATCAGCCACTGTTTCCACTGTTTCCTCATCTACTTGCCATGAAGTGGTGGGACCGGATGCCATGATCTTAGTTTTCTCAATGTTGAGCTTTAAGCCAACTTTTTTGCTCTCCTCTTTCACTTTAATCAAAAGGCTCTTTAGTTCTTCACTTTCTGCCATAAGGGTGGTGTCATCTACATATCTGAGGTTACTGATATTTCTCCCGGAAATCTTGATTCTACCTTGTGCTTCCTCCAGCCCAGCGTTTCTCAAGATGTATTATCACAATTTCAAATTTATTTTGTCACCTTCAACATCCAATTTCTGCTCTTAACCAGTAAAAGGGAACCTCTTGGTTTAATGGTGCTCCAAGCAAAAATAACCAGATGTTTTTCCAAGCAGTGCTCCAGAATAATCACTCTTTGCAAACAGTCATGCCTTTGCTTTATTCGTATTGTTTCCTTTGTGTGAAATGACCAGCGTAAGAAAAAAAGTAAATTTAGGAGAGTGAAAACTAGGCCTACTTTTCAAAAAGCATTTATTTCCTCTCAACTGAACCCTTCTTGTTTAATAATCTTTCATAATGTGAGGCCCCTTAAATGAAGTTTGATATTAAAAGTGATTAAAAATTGCAGTGACGACAGATAAGCTGCTGTACTTACATGAGATTTCCTTTCATGGAAGTTAATCAAAGACCAGTTTTACAGCACTTCTATGCACACACACGAAGGAGACTGTTTTCTCAGGAAACCGTACACTCTTTGCCACAGTGTTCACTAATTTCGGGGGCTTCCCAGGTGGCTCAGTGGTAAAGAATCCACCTGCCAATGCATGAGATGCAAAAGAAGTGGGCTCGATCCCTGGGTCAGGAAGATCCCCTGGAGAAGGAAATGTCAGCTCATTCCAGTATTCTTGCCGGGAGAATTCCGGGGACAGGCTGGTGGGCTTCAGTTCATGACTGAGCTGTAAGGACATGAGCTCTACAGGACATAACTGAGTGACTAAACAAGCACTAAGTTTTATTCTGTCTTACCACTTCTCTTACTTGTGAGTGTCAAATGTCACAAAGTGGTTGTCATGTCAGGCTTCCACAGAGAGAAGGATGTTACTGCTACCCAGAGACACCAGGACTTGTCGG
>JAJLRB010002441.1:0-26001 GCA_020976825.1 Odocoileus hemionus | reverse complement strand
AGGAAAGGTTGGGGACTATAAAGAAAGCCGAGTGATGAAGATTGATCTTTTTGACTGTGGGTGTTGGCTGAAGACTCTTGAGAGATTCCCTTGGACTACAAGGAGTCCAACAGTCACTCCTAATAGGAATAGTCCTGAATGTATCATATTTGTGAAGGACTGATGGTCTGAAGCTGAAAAAAACTCCAAGTGACTTTGGGACCACCTGACGTGATAAGAATGACTCGTTTTGAAAAGACCCTCATGCGGGAAAAGATGGATATGCAGGAGGAGAAGTGTTGACGAAGAGGTTGAAAATGTTTGAGCTTTGGCATTCACCCATCTCAAAGGGATTTGAGTATTTGAGCGAGCTTCAAGAGGAGTTGGCTGAAAGGACAGGGACAGCCTGTTCATGCCTGCAATTCATGGGATGTCACAAAGAGTCCCCACGACTGGAGTGACTGCAGTAACTGATTACTATAAAAATAGATGTAATTTTTGCTTCTCTAGTTCCACCAGCATTTTTGTGCCTTGTATTAAAATTGAGCTTATAAAATTATAATTTATTTATATTATGTTGAGTTTATATATGTTTTTGACCTATGGAAAATGCTTTTACAAAGACAAGGATATTATAAGTTTTCTCATTTCCCTAATGTATATAATCTGAACATAGGATTTGAATATGATCATTTTATGTTATACAGAACAATCTTTAAGTCCAACTGTGTATGTGTGTTCTAAATGAGAATGGCTACATCTAAGCAAGCGTTTAATTAGCACGCTTTTCACGAAGAGTTTATGATTAATTTTGGAGAAACCAAATGTAGATGTTTGACTTTTCTATCAAGCATCTAACACAGTAACAGTTTTTTCTTTATATAAAATGGTCACAGTATTTGAAAATAAAAATATGAGCCCAAAATCATGGGAATCTAGTTCACATCACTAGTTTAGAAAATATAAGAGATGATGCTCAACATGGATTTTAGATGTGTTCCTGTGGATTTTCATGGAAGTGGGGCATATGCAGAGGGTTTTAGAACTTTTTAAAAATATTCTTATGTGGAGATTTGGACAGTCTGTGGAAATAATTGCTCTTATACAAGGACCAAAATCAATCAATTGTATGTATGTATTTATCTATCTACCTAGCTACCCATCCTAAATATTATGCTCACCCTTGGAGAATATGATAAGATGCTAGTCAACTGTTGCAAGAGAAGGTGTGGCTGAGAATGGCTATGCAGTGACAGAATTCCTGTTTCAAAAAATAAATCAAAAGTTTCAAAATGATGTATAGCCTTTGACAGCATTTTAGTTACCACTCCAGATTCAATTCATGTCTGACTCTTTGCGACCCCATGGACTGCAGCATGCCAGGCCTCCCTGTCCATCACCAACTCCTGGAGTTTGCTCAAACTCATGTCCATTGAGTCATGTGATGCCATCCAACCAATCTCATCCTCTGTCATCCCTTCTCCTCCTGCCTTCAATCTTTCCCAGCATCAGGGTCTTTTTCCAATGAGTCAGTTCTTCGCATCAGGTGGCCAAAGTATTGGAGTTTCAGCTTCAGCATCAGTCCTTCCAATGAATATTCAGGGACTGATTTCCTTTAGGATTGACTGGTTGGATCTCTTGCAGTCCCAAGGGACTCTCAAGAGTCTTCTCCAACACCACAGTTCAAAGCATCAATTCTTCAGCACTCAGCTTTCTTTATAGTCCAACTCTCACATCCATACATGACTACTGGAAAAACCATAGCTTTGACTAGATGGACCTTTGTTGGCAAAGTAATGTCTCTGCCTTTTTAAATATGCTGTCTAGGTTGGTCATAAATTTTCTTCCAAGGAGCAAGCATCTTTTAATTTCATGGCTGCCTGTCACCATCTGCAGTTGATTTTGGAGCCCCCCAAAATAAAATCTGTCACTGTTTCCACTGTTTCCCCATCTATTTGCCATGAAGTGATTGGGACCAGATGCCATGATCTTAGTTTTTCTGAATGTTGAGTTTTTAAGCCAACTTTTTCACTCTCCTCTTTCACTTTCATCAAGAGGCTTTTAGTTCTTCTTCTTTTTTCTGCCATAAGGTGGTGTCATCTGCATATCTGAGGTTATTGATATTTCTTCCAGGCAATCTTGATTCCAGCTTGTGCTTCATCCAGCCCAGCATTTCTCATGATGTACTCTGCATATAAGTTAAATAAGCAGGTGACAATATACAGCCTTGACATACTCCTTTCCACTAATTTGGAACCAGTCTGTTGTTCCATGTCAGTTCTAACTGTTTGCTTCTTGACCTGCATACAGATTTCTCAGGAGGCAGGTCAGGTGGTCTGGTATTCCCATCTCTTGAAGATTTTCCACAGTTTGTTGTGATCCACACAGTCAAAGGCTTTGGCATAGTCAATAAAGCAGAAGTAGATGTTTTTCTGGAACTCTCTTTGCTTTTTTGATGATCCAGCTGGATGTTGGCAATTTGATCTCTGGTTCCTCTGCCTTTTCTAAATCCAGCTTGAACATCTGGAAGTTCATGGTTCACATACTGTTGAAGTCCTGGCTTGGAGAATTTTGAGCATTACTTTACTAGTGTGTGAGATGAGTGCAATTGTGTGCAGTAGTTTGAGCATTCTTTGGCATTGCCTTTCTTTGGATTGGAATGAAAACTGACCTTTTCAGTCCTGTGGCCACTGCTGAGTTTTCCAAATTTGCTGGCATATTGAGTGCAGCACTTTCACAGCATCATCTTTTAGGATTTGAAATAGCTCAACTGGAATTCCATCACCTCCACTAGCTTTGTTCATAGTGATGCTTCCTAAGGCCCACTTGACTTCACATTCCAGGATGTCTGACTCTAGGTGAGTGATCACACCATTGTGGTTATTGGGCTCATGAAGATCTTTTATGTATAGTTCTTCTGTGTATTCTTGCCACCTCTTCTTAATATCTTCTGCTTCTGTTAGGCCATACCATTTCTGTCCTTTATTGTGCCTATCTTTGCATGAAATGTTCCCTTGGTATCTCTAATTTTCTTGAAGAGATCTCTAGTCTTTCCCATTCTATTGTTTTCCTCTATTTCTTTGCATTGATCACTGAGGAAGGGCTTTCTTATCTCTCCTTGCTATTCTTTGGAACAATCTGTGGTGGGTTTATTCAAATGGGTATTCTTTTCCCATTTTCTCCTTGCCTATTGCTTTCTTCTTTTCACAGCTATTTTTAAAGGCCTCCTCAAACAACCATTTTGCCTTTTTGGCATTTCTTTTTCTTGGGATGGTCTTGATCACCTGCCTCCTGTACAATGTCATGAACCTCTGTCCATAGTTCTTCAGGAACTCTGTCTAAAAGATCTAATCCCTTGAATCTATTTGTCACTTCCACTGTATAATCATAAGGGATTTGATTTAGGTCATACCTGAATGGTCTAGTGGTTTTCCCTACTTTCTTCAATTTAAGTCTGAATTTGGCAATAAGGAGTTCATGATCTGAGCCACATGTCAGCTCCACAGTCTTGTTTTTGTGACTGTATAGAGCTTCTTCATCTTTGGCTGCAAAGAATATAATCAATCTGATTTTGGTATTGACCATCTGGTGATGTCCATGTAGTAGTCTTCTCTTGTGTTGTTGGAAGAGGGTGTTTGCTATGACAGTGTGCATTCTCTTGGCAAAACTCTGTTATGACCTTTGCCCTGCTTCATTCTTTGTACTCCAAGGCCAAATTCATCTCTGTTACTCAGGTACTGTGATTACTACTGTACTTCTTACTTTTGAATTTTAAACTACTTTTGCATTCCAGTCCCCATTTTTTTCTTATAATGAAAAAGGACATCTTTTTTGGGTGTTAGTTCTAGAAGGTCTTGTAGGTCTTCATAGCACCATTCACACTTCTGCTTCTCCAGCATTAGGAGGTTCATGGCAGTCGCACAAAGAGTCGGACACGAACTAAGAGGGACTGAACTGAAATCTGACTGAACTGGATATTTTTGAACTCTTTTGGTTGGCTATGATGGCTACTACATTTCTTCCACTACTTCTCTCTACTACTGTGCAAAGTAGTGGTTGTAATTGAACCATTGAGTTAAATTCAACCCATTCCAGTCTCCACTTTATAGTTTCACTGACTCCCTATAATGTCAGTTTTTGTTCAAACACTCTTGCCAATCTCCTGTTTGACCGCTTTCTAATTTGCATTGATTCATGTACCCAAACATTGCTGGTTACAATGCAGTATTGCTCTTTGCAGCATTGGACTTGTACTTCCATAACACAGTCCATCCACAGCTGGTGTGTTTGTTTTTGCATTTGGCTCCATCTCTTCATTCCTTTTCTGGAGTAATTTATCCACTGGTCTCCTGTAGCATATTGCGGCACCTCACTGACTTGGGGAGAGCATCTTCCACGTCGTACCTCATATCTTTTTGCCTTTTCATACTTTTCATTGGGTTGTCTTTTAAGTCCAATAATACTGAAGTGGTGTGCTCTTCCCTTCTCCAGTAGGCCACATTTTGTCAGAACTTTTGCATGACACGTCCATCTGAGTGGCCCTACATGGCATGGCTCATCTTTCACTGAATTAGACAAGTCTGTGGTCCATGTGATCAGATTGGTTAGTTTTCTGTGATTGTGGTTTTCAGTCTGTCAGCCCTCTGATGGAGAAGGATAAGAGGTTTATGGAAACTTCCTGATGAGAGAGACTGACTGAGGGGGAAAACTGGGTCTTGTTCTGATGGACTGGGCTATGCTCAGTATATCTTTAACCATTTTTCTTTTGAAGGGCAGGGCTGTGATCCCTCCCTGTTATTTGACCTGAGGCCAAACTATGGTGGAGGTAATGAAGACAACATGGACCTCGTTCAAAAGGAGGCACTGGAGTGGTGGTTGCCTGGCTGCTGGGACAACTTTGAGGAGATACACCTTGTTCAAGGGCAGAGGAGGACAGAGAAGCTCACAGCCAAGAAGCTGGTAGGTGATAGCAGGAATTGTACTTAGAATCAAGCCCCATACCTGCCAGTGCTTGCTTCGAGGGGGCACTAGGTCATCCTTGCACACTCCAGAACCCAGTGGACACCACAGATACTGCGACAGTAGGTGTTTTTCAGTGTCTCCTAAGGAGGAGTATGGGTCAGCAGCGACCTGCTGAGGTGGCAGGGGCTGCTTGAGGGCAGTAGGCTCTGGGCATGAGATGTAATAAGCTGTGTGTTGGAGGAGGCACCATTTAATCACACCATAGAACTGGCAGACACACACACAGATGGGGGAAACGACTCTTGGAGGGTGCAGACAGAAACCTTGTGCACAACTAGGGCCAGGATTAATGGTGTGCAAGTGAGATTCTCTGCACAAGAGAATCAGACCCCGACTTTGCTCATGAGTGTCAGTGGAGTTCTCCAGCGAAGAGCATGTGTTTATTGGCGGTGCCACTGCTTGCATGGGATTGGGGGTCGGCTACTGTGTGTAGCAGAATGTTCTTATCGGTTTAATATATAATACTCGCCATCAGTTATTATTGGAGTAAGTTATAAAGACTACATTCCACTTCAATATTGACAAACCTCAACATGGGGAAAAAACAAGTTTAAGATTTCCTATTCTCATCTGCTGTGATTCTTCCTCGAGACTACTGGTTGGTTGCCTCTCTCAGCCACACCCGGTTTGGTCAGCACAGTTTCGGAGCTCTCTCAGGGGTTCCTTCTTGTTCCATGAGAGCTAAGCTTCTGCTTTTCCTTCCTTGGCTCTGAAGAACAGCGGTCCTGTTTAGCAGCTCTCTATGAAGACAGGATCATGGAAAGAGCATTGAGCTTGGTGTCATTTACTTCATGAAAGAGATGTTTTCCCATTAACACATTTATTGAGAAGCCTAAGTATGCAAGCTGTATCCTGTTTTTGCTAAAGTGATTTGATGCTGAAATAGTGAGAGGGCAACAGACAGGGAGGCAGAGATCTGTAAAGGAGTAAATAGGCTGGCTAGTGTCAGGACATTTAATACCTCTATTTTAAGCAAGCAGGAGAAAACAAACATATACGTGTCAGATATTTCCCCCCTACTCAATCAGTTCAAAAAGATTTCTTTTAAAAGAGAAATTCTTTTAAAAAATTTCTGTGTTGACATAAGGAGGACACCTGTTCTAACCGAACTTAAAACTTTCTCAAACCTTGACAACCAATGCATTCTTATGGAAATGTTTATCTTAAGCTATGTAATGAAAACTCTATATTTACTTGGAAACCTGCCTTTCTTCAAGATTCATGTCAATTGTTTTGTGAACCGGGATGATTCACCTGGTGCCAATGTTATCTCAAAATTTCATGTTGTGGGTGAGGGGCTTGGTGCCCGTCTCTGAGTTTTTAAACTTTTCCTTTTTTTAATTAGGGGCCTGTATTTTGCTATATAATACCCGCAAAAGCTACATCCCGGCAGTTTTCCCCCCCCTTCTGTGTCATTTTAGAAGTTTCTCTATCTCTTTTATGCTTTAAAAAAACTTTTTACCAAAAGCTCTTTAGAACGAGCAATCAAGCCCTCGTCACTGGCCCTGGATTAAATTTCCCTTCCCCCAAAGGGGCCCAAAATCCAGCATTTTCATTTCCCAGCAAAACCCTTTAAATTGTTTTATGTTACCTTTATGGGTTCTAATTTGAGGAAAGGAAGGATAAAAACACATAACTTTTTCCTGATTTGGTATGTGTGAGGAGAGAAAAAGAGGGGGAGAAAAAGAAAAAGAACACAGAAGAGATTGAGATAGATAACGAAAGAAGGAAAAAGAGAAAGCAGAGGGCCATCAAAGATGCCTTAACATTTATTGAATTATGTGTAATTTGTGGTTTGTTGTTATTTGGTTTTTTAAATCACCCCAAATTCTTGTAACCCCGGGGAGCTGCCAGGCTTCCTTGTCTTTTCACTTTTCCCCCTGAGTTTGTAAAGTTTAGCCCTTTGAGTCAATGATACTTTTAAACCCCATCTATTCTCTGTCCCCCCCTTCTTTTTGCTTTCTTTTTTCTCGCATGGGGTTTTTTAATGGTGGTCTTTATTAGGGGTCAAAGTACGGAGCTTCAGTTTGAGCGTCAGTTCTTCAATGACTTTTCAGGTTTTGATTTCCTTTTGGGGACTGAGGTTTTGACCCCTTGGGTTAAACGGGCTCTCAAGGTCCTCTCCAGACCACAACTGGAAAACATAAATTCTCGGGGCTCACTTCTTTAGGTATCTGCCTTCTTGTGGTGTCATGTACAAAGGGAGAATTCTGGGGAAAACAAGCAGGTTGGAATTTGAAATAATAAATTGAGTCCCTGCTACTACCCAGGGGGGGGAAATTAACTGCAGGTTTGGGAGAAATTTTGGGGGGCAAGGATTGAGAATGATATGAAATGAATGAAGAAAGCCGGGGAATGAGAAGATATTAAAAAGCATAAAGATACGGCGCATCTGATGAACAAAACGATCACTCAGAAAAATTGGTTGGTAAAAAAAAAGCAAGGGGCCGCACCCCAACTTTCTATCGGGATATTATCGGTTTTTGGGGGTGTTATCCGCTCAGTTCCCCCTCGGGGAAAAGGGTGAGAGTCAATTCATACAAATTTTCGGACTTCTCACAAAGGGGCCCGGGCTCCTGTTGATCCAAATGGATGGTCCTTGGCTGACAGCAGAATATATTTTCTTTGGGAGCATATTTGTGTTTGTTGCCAGCTTTCAGAGGAATTTTTAAAATTTCCTCAAATTAGCCTCATGTCTCTTGATACTAAAACATCCCTGGTTTTAATTCAGTATGTGCTGTGTCCCTTTTTGTTTAACACAGGAGCTGACTGGTTTGACTTGGTGAGCTGTACCCAAAGGGGGCCCCCAGGGAAGGGGAAAAAAAACCCCCAAATACTGCAAAAGGTTAGTTAAAATCCTTTTCCCAAATTTACTCACACCCAATTCTTTTTTGGTAAAATTTTCCAAATCCATTTATGATAATTCTTTTTAAACCTTAGAGTGTTCCGGTATGAATGGAAAAGAATCTGCCTGCCTTCAGGACCACGGAGACTCTGTTCAATCAAGATTCCCTGGAGAAAGAAAGGGCAACCATCCATATTTTTTGGGGGAAAAACCCCAAGGACAGATACCCTGGAAATACAGTCCTATGATCTTAAAGGGTCAAACTGACTGGGCAGCATGCATTCCCCTTTTAAAACTTAGAGCGTCAGATTAGGTTAAAGCCACCATTTATAATAAAAGCTTTCATTTCCCAAATGAGTAGTGTTATGAAAAATTAAAACCCCTAAAAGGCCCTTGAACTTGCCCTTTTTAAAGGAATTTAGGTTTGCGGGCTAAATGAGGTTTACCTTGAATGATAATTTCCAACTTCACGAGTGACATATGCAATCTTTTTTTTAGTTTTTGTTTTTGAAAAGAAAAAATGGAGGCTGTGTCATAGTCAGCAATTCCAATCCTGGGGATAACCCAGACAAAACTTAATTTGAAAAATCATGCACTCCTATGTTACAGAAGACCCTTTACAATACTAAGACAAGGGAAAATTAAATGTCCCCCTGCAGATGAATGGGGTAAAAAAGATGTGTTTATAGAGAAGGAAGGGTCTCCCGGCAACCAACCGGTAAGGAATTTGCCTGCAATGCGGAGACGGTGGTTAATCCCTGGGTCAGGAAGATCCCTGGAAAAGAAAAGGCTATCCATCCATAAATTTTTGGGTTTCCCGGTAGCCAGTGGTAAAGAATCTGTTGCAATGGGGAGACTTGGGTTCATCCCCGGGGTGGGAAGATCCTCGGAAAGGAATGGGCACCCCCCCCAGTTTCTTGCCTGGACATCCCCATGGAAGGGGATCCTGGCGGATGCAGTTCATGGAGTTCTAAGGGCACGAATTGGAAATAAAACAGCCAGCCAAGAAGGAATGTTATTCAGTTTTAAAAGAAGAAATAATACCCTTTTAACAAAATGAGGACCTAGAGATCTATACTAAATTAGGGAAATCAGAAAAAGACAATATATATACACTTATGTGTGTTAAATTGTATGAAACAAACAAAAAATATTAGAACAGAAACAGACTCACAGACATAGGGAAAAATTTTGCCCAGAAGGGGGGGTTTGACTGAGGTTTTGGATTAGAAAATGCAAACTATTTCCTATGGAATGGAAAAAACCACAAGGCCCTACTCTAAGGATTTCCCCGGCAGTCCGATATTAGACTTGCTCTCAATGCAAAAAAGGGATGGGGGTTTAATCCCTGGTTGGGGGGAAATAAGATTTCATGACAATGGTGCAGTAAAAGTAAATAAATAAAAAATTTGGGGCTTCCCTCAACCAGTGGTAAAGAATCTGCCAACAAGTGAAGATGCAAAAAATTGGTTTGATCCTGGGTTGGGAAAACCTGGGGAAAAAGAAACCCACCAGTTTCTTTCCGGAAAAAAGCCAGGACTGAAAAGTCTGGGGGATTACAGTCCATAGGGTTGCAAAGGACAGACTAAGTGAACAAAAAGAGAATAAATCAAAATTTTAAAATTTATATGTGTTTAGTTAAGAAATAAACCCCCCAAAAAGAGTTTCTGATAATAGACGGGAGTGATATTTAATATCTTGTTGTAAAAAAATTGGGAAAAAAATATGAAAAAAATATATATAATAAGAGTCCCTTGCGTTATCAAAACTAAACATTTTTAAAACAACTATACTTCAATTTTAAAAAATTAAAACTTATTAGAAAAATTATCAGGCAAGCCAGAGATTAGGAAAACATTCATAATTTTATTCTAACAAAGAACTCAAACCAAAAAATATCAAAAACATTTCAATTCAATAGTAATATGAAAAAATCAAAATGGGAAAAATGTTTAAACAGACACTTAACAAAAAAAGATGTGCAAAGACATATGGTATTGGCACAAAGACAAAATTAGTCAATGGAAAGAATAGAAAGCCCAAAAAAAATCCCAACCTATGGTCCCCTTTTTTCAAAAAGTAGGAAGGGTATACGGGAAAAAAGGACAACCCTTTTAACAAAGGGGTTTTGGGAAAAGGAAAACCACCTGTAAAAATGAAACTAAAACATTTTTTAACACCAACCAAAAAAAACTCAAAATGGATTAAAGATCTAAAATGAAACCCCGAAAACTATAAAATCCTAGAGGGAAAAACAAGGAAAAACCCCTTCGACATAAATCACGCGGATCCTTATGCCCCACATCTCAAAATATTAGAAAAAAAAACAAAAATAAACAAATGGGCCCAAATAAACAAAAAGCTTTTGCAAAAAAAGGGAACTATAAGCAAGGTGAAAAGACACCCCTCGATTGGGAAAAATAATGAAAATAAGAAAGAAAAAGGTTTAAAATCTCAAAAAATTAAAGCAACCCCGCGCTCAACTCCAAAAAATAAATGACCCAATCAAAAAAATGGGCAAGAACTCAACAACATTTCTAAAAAGGAAGACATACAGAGGTAAAAAAAAAATGAAAAGATGTCAACATCATCATTATCAGAGAATGCAAATCAAAACCAAAATGGGTCCTTCCGCCAGCAGGATGGCTGCATCCAAAAGTAAAGCAATAAATCGGGGGGGTGGGGGGAAAAAAGGGAACCCCTACACTGTTTGAAGCAAATTAGTACAGCCGCTATGAAAACATTTGGAATTTTCTTAAAAAACATGTAAATAAACTGCCAATACCCAGCACTACCACTTCTAGGCATACATCTGAGGAAACCAGACCAAAGAGACACGTGCACCCCAATGTCAACGCCAGCACTCGTTAAAATTTGCCAGACTTGAAGCAAAACCGAATTCCCATTAGCAGATAATGGTTGAGAAGCTGTGTACATATACACCATGGAAATATTACTCACCCGTGAAAAATAATTCATATGAATCAATTCTAAAGAATGATTGAAACTGAGCCCATTATACAACGAAGTAAGCCAAAAAGAGTAAAAGACCAATAACAGTATACGTAAACACATATATAAATGGAATTTAGAAAGGATGGTAAACGATATACCCTATATCAAAAAAGAAAAAAGAGACTTCGGAATGTATAAACATACTAACTTTGTACTCTACTAGAAGCAACCCTGGGGTGATGTATCAAGAGAACACATCGGAATCATTTAAAGTATAGTAAGGTGAAACTATCACCTCACATCAGTTGGATCATAGACAAGTGCTCGGGCCTGTGCATACTGGGAAGACCCATGAGGGAGCGGGTGAAAGGAGGTGTAGGGGAACCGGGATGGGAAATCCATGTTAAATCCATGGCTAATTCATTTCAATGTATGACAAAAACCACTGCAATCAGGGAAAGATAATTAGGCTCCACTAATAAAAAATGGAAAAAAAATTAAAAAAAAAGATGTGCAATGGTAAATAAATCATGCAAAAATCTTTTACACACTGGGGAAAATGCAAGCAAAACTGTTTCCAACTTCCCCCATTACAACAGCTAAATTTAAAAAGTCTGGCTGAAAAATGAAAATATTGGAAAGGTAAAAGGTCTGCAACTTTCAAGTTTTTTTTGAAGGAGTACAGTATCTATAAAAAATTTGACAGTTTTTAAAAAAATTAAGCATAAATTTAGCATATAACCCACAATTTTCTGCTACTATTTACCCAAAAATATCTAGCACGTGTGCATCAAAGACTTGTAAATGATAGTTTTTGAAAATTTATTGATGAAATGAAAAAAAGGCGACAAAAAACCATAGCCCAACCCTCAGATCATGAATAAATAAATGAATAAAAAAAATAATTTTCATATACCCTATAGGGGAACCACTCAAAATTTTAAAAGAAATATGTCCCGTTTGAACACAATAGCCGGGAAATGAATATAAAAATCAATATGCTACTGAAAATAGCTGTTTTTTAAAAAAAGGAGTATAAATCTACAGCCCCCTCTTTAAAATTTAGAAGTGAAAAAATAAATCATCTTTATGTAAAAAGTAAGTGGTTTTAAACTGATGATGGGGGAGAATTGCAAAGGGGAAATAGAGAGGGGGGGTGGTGGTGATAAAATAGTTCATAGTTGAGTTGTGGTGAGGGCAACATTTTAGAAACTAAATCTCTGCAACAAAACGGGTTATATTTTATTGTATTAAATTAAAAATATCAAAAAAAATGTTTAAAAAAGCAAAGAAAAAAATGTCAATGAGCTAAAAATATGTTATTTGGAGAATTGGTGTTTATTTGAAAAAAAACACCCTTTTACAGGTGTTTTTAAAAGGGTCAGTTGGGGTTGCTTATCAAAATATCCAATTAACTTGGGTTGTGACTGTAAAAAATTCATTTAGCTTTGTTTCTAACTTCATTCAGTACAGAAAATCACTTTGGTTTTAAAAATAGATGGTACTTTTGTAGAATTGGTACAGATGCACGTAATGTGCTTTTTCCTCAGGGTCCAAAAATTTTTAGGAAATGATTAAAAAAAATGCTTTCCCCAAGGATTTAAAGGGGAAGAAGTAAATAAAAGTGTAGTTTTGTAGACAAAAAGAGATGTTTTATCATGTTTTTTTTTTGTCCAAAAATTTTTTCCAAGATGATGTCTTTGATAGGCACCATTTCTTCGATAACAAACAAATTTTTTTGTGACAACACTTTTGTTGTTGTTCATCATTCAGTATTTCCCAAAACTTTCGCAACCACAAGATGTAGGTCACCAGGAGAATCCTTGCCCAGGGGATTTCCAGGCGGGAAAATACGGAGTGGGTTCCCCTTTTTATTCCAGGGGATCTTCCAGCCCGGGGTATAAAACCCCCATGTTTTCTGCAAACGGGGGTTTTTTTTTTAACTGCTGAGCCCCCAAGGAATCCTAACTACACTGTGACATCTTAAATGCTTTGTCTTATACTGCAATTGGGTGATTCTATATGCAAATTTCTTGAAATGGAATGTACAATAGCACAAAAACCTTGAATAAACCACGGGTTTTGGAAGAGAATAAAAATAGATATTCGTTTTATCTTTTCCGTGAAAGGTTTTTAGTTCATGTTTTCCTATTTAAAGTTTCCCCTTGATTAGTCAATTCAAAATTGACATTTTAAAACTTAATATTTGAAGTTCCTTAGGGTACCCTGTTCTTCAGATTATTGTGTGAAATCTACCGTGTGCATCCCCACCCCCCTAGCTTTCCTCCACTACCACCCCAAATTTCATTTTTGGCCCACTATGGGGGTGGGGGTGGGGGTTTAGGGTTTAGTTGTGTCTGATTTTTGTGACCCATGTACTGTTTCCCCCCAGGCTCCTTGCCCTTTGGGGATTCTCCAGGCAAGAATACTGGAGTGGGTTTTGTCTTCCTCCCCAGGGTTTTCCCAACCGGGGATTGAACCTCTCTCTCCCTTTGAAAGCGATTCTTTACCGAATGGGGCGCCGGGGGAAACCCTGGACCACAGATCCCTCTTAACTTCCCTTTGCATCCCCTTACAATCATTTCCCCGACGGCAAGAGAGACCTTTTTAATGAATTAATAAATCCTAATAAAACCCCAATTTTAATGATTTGGGCAGAACACTTGCCATCATTTTAGAGCAAAATGATCCTGTGTGGTTTTCCCGGAAAATATCCCTCCTGTGTCCCGGGTTCCCCGTCCAAACCACTTTTGTATTTCTGTCTCAAAACCCTGGCACTTATGCTGTCCCAAAAAATTTCCCCAAATATATCGGGGCATTGTTTATTTTCATTCAGTCTAGTTTAGTGTCTTTTTCACACAAATACATGTTACTTTCTTAGGGATTTATTATCCCTGAAATTACATTTTTCACATATTTTTTTATGGGACACATAAAACTTTAGAACAAAGTTTTTAACCATCTTGCTATTGCTCCTTGGCTGTTTTCCCTTTTTTTTTTTTTTTTTTTCCTAATTTTCCCCTTTTTCCCTATAATTGCCACAATTTTTTTTTTTTAAAAAAATGCAAAAGCTTTATTATTTTTAAATATTTTACAGTTTTTAACTTGTAAATAGAAAAAACAATAATTTTTAGAAATTTTTTTTCAGAGATGTAATATAAAATTGGAAGAAAATTCAAAAATTTTTTTAATTGATAAAAAAACTCAAACGTTCGTAAACCACATACAAAAATTTAAAGATTCAAAGTTTAGAAAACCAATTTCAAACTTGATTCTGCTTTTTGACATGTATTTTCAGCAAAATTTAAAACCCTTTGATGAAAACTTCGTGATTTTTTGAGGGGTTCATTTAACCCAAATTTTCTTTTCTCCCGCACTATCCTATGTGTAAAGTTTCACCAAGAACAAACTTTTGGCCCCCAAATGGAATAAGAAACGAATTTAAAGGGAGATGATTCAACCATATTTTCCTTTTGTTTATTTTAAATTAAATTTGTTCTAAGAGCACTTCTAGTTTCTGTTCAAAAAGAGAAAAATGAGTAGATGAATTTTTGTAAAAATTTAAATCAAGCATTTATTTTTAAAAATCAAAAATGTGTTTTTCAAGAACTTATCCCAAAGGGGAATTCAATAAAATACTCCCTCGTACAATGTTTAAAAAATATAAATTTTAAAATTCTCATCACTACAAAAATTGCGGGGAAGATTCAGTAGCATATAGAAACCCCAGGGTAAACTGAAAAAACTATAAAAATATTGAACTAATTTTACTTGCCCATCAGTTTTTTTTAAGTTTTATCATTTTAAAATTCTTCTGGCTTTTCGGGTAATTCCAGGAATGGGGAAATAAATATGTGGGAAAAAAAGAGTCTTTTGATTTTCATGCTATTAAATGTATAAAATTTAACAGTCTAATTTTGATAAATTTTCTCAAATATTATCTTCATTGGATTTTTTCAGTGTTACCAGAACCCCTGGAACCATGTAAAATGTTGAGAAATATTTTTTCAGTTTTTTATATTTTGTTTTTAAAAATGAACGCAATTGCGTTTTTTGCCCTAAGTCATGTCCAACTCTTTTTCAACCCGTGGACTATAACCACTGGGCCCCTCTGCCACGGGATTTCCCAAAAGATACTGGGTGGTTGCTTTTCCCCCTCAACCGGGATCAAATCCCACTTCGCATTGGAAGGGGGAAATTTTTTCCCGTGGGCACCAGGGATGCTAAACAACAAAAAAATGTGCTAAATAAATCAAACAATTTATAGACTGTTCTAAAAATTGAGACATTTAGTGCTATCCACTTAAAATAATCCCCACTTCACTTTCAGACTGTTTCAGAGAAGACCCTGTACTGAGGGTCTGTGCCCAACTCTGTGGTCCCTTGCTTCCGGCTACTTCAGAATCCACTCAACGTGCAAAACCCTTTCTATTACCCCACGAACCCAAAATTTTTAATGGCCTTACTTTTTTCCCCCAAAAGCCTACCTCCCCAATCTTGGTGGGGGTGGAAAATTTGTTGTGCTAAATTGCCATCAAATTTTTTATTGTCCCCACCCACCCTCATTTTTGTGCAGTGCTATTCCCATGAATGCTTAAATCTGTGCTCATTACAACAACCACAAAAACAAAAAAAACACCCGATCTAAAAAGGGCAAAAAACCCTGAATAAAACTTCCCCAAAGACGACAATAGGGGGCCCAAAGAGGCCATAAAAAGAGTTCATGTCTTTGATTATTAGAGAAATGCAAATTAAAACCAAATGAGGCTTCACCACACAACATCGAAGGGCCCCCATAAACATTTACAAACAATAAATGCTGAAAAAAGGTATGGAGAAAAGGGGGGACACTTTACCCTTGGGGGGAAAGAAAATTTGATGCGACTTTTTGTAAACAGAAGGGAGTTCCTTCAAAAAAAAAGTTTTTTCTTAAAATGAATTTTGGTTTCCTATTATTGGTAAAATTTGCAAAATTTTCTTCCACCTTGTCATTAGATACTGTTAATATTTTCCCAAAGGGTTTTCAATTTTAAGAATTTTTTGCTGGGGGTTCCCGGTGGTGCTAGGGGTAAAGTCTCCCTTCCAGGCAGGGACACAAGGGACATTGTTCGATCCCTAGGTGGGGAAGGACCCGGGGGAAGGCATGGCAACCCATCCAGTATTTTGTTGGAAAAACCCCCATGGACAAAGGGTCCGGTGGCTAAGTCCATGGGGTTTGAAAAGGGCTGGACACGACTGGGTATGAACATGCACACACAAAAATAAGTCTCGACTGTACCCTGGGTTTCCCCTCTTCCGTAATGCTCCAGGAAGAATACTGGAGGGGGTGCCATTTCCCTTCTCGGGGGATTTTCCTGACTCGGAATAACCCAACCCTTGCATTGCAGGCATATTTTTTAACTGTTTGGCCATCGGGGGAAAGTCCTACACACACCACACCCCAACCACACACCACACAAATACACACCACCTTTAAGTTTTGAGTTCATGCCTTTTACTCTGATTTTGCTCTTCAGTTTCTGTTGTCTATTTTGTTTTCGCCCCCAGTGAGCTCTGTGTCTCTACTTCTGTTTTTTTTTCCTTAGTACCATATGTAAAAGTCATTTTTTTTAAAAAATTTTTTTTAAATTTGGAGGCTAATTCAATATTGAAAGTGGTTTTTGCCAAAATTTATCTGAATTAGCCATGGTGAAAATGTGCCCCCCATCCTGAACCCCTTTCCCCCTCCTCCCCATCCCCCCCCGGGGCATCCCAGTCCCCACCCTGGCACCCTGTTCTTGCATTGAACCTGGAGGTGATCTTTTCAAATATGATAATATACATGTTTCAATGCTATTCTCTCAAAAAAATCCCCCCTTGCCTTTCCCAAGAGTCCAAAAACTATTCTTACATCGTGTTGTTTGCTGTCTCACATTGGGGTCTCTTACCATCTTTCTAAATTCCATTATATGTTTTAGTTTACTGTATTGGTTTTTTCTTTTGACTTCACTCTGTGAAAAGGCTCCATTTTTCATCCCCTCAAGAACTGTTTCAAATGCTTTTTTTTGATGCGGAGTAATATTCCTTTGTGTATGTACCACAGCTTTCTTTTTTTTTTTCATTTATTTTTATTATTTGGAAGTAATTATTTTAAATATTTAGGGGTTTTTTTGTCATGACTGACATGCATTAGCCATGGATTTACTGTTTTTCCCCACCCTGATCCCACCCCCCCACCCCCCTCTGCCCCCATCCCTTTGGCTTTTCCCCCATGCACCAGCCTGAGCACTTGTTCAGCATAAAAAGGGTGGGATTGTTTCACCCAGATAATAACTTTTTCGTGTGTTTTTGAAACATCCACCCTCACCTTCCCAAAAGAGCCCCAAAAGTCTGTTTTATTCATCGTGTCTCTTTTTCTTTTTTTGCTATGGGTTCTCGTTAATCTTTCTAAAGTCATATAAATGTGTAGTCTATGTAATTGTCTTTATTTTTCTGGCATACTTCGCATCTGCTATAATGGGTCCAGTTTAATCATTTATAGAATGATTCGAATGAATTTTTTTTATGCTGTTGAGTAATTTCAAGGTGTGTATGTCACCAAGTTCTTCATCCAATCGTATGCGGAATGGGCATACTGGGTTGCTTACAGGCCTGGCTTATTATCAAACATATGCTGCGATGAAACATTGGGGTGCCGTGTCCATTCAGATATCTGGTTTCCTTGGTGTGATGCATCAGGAAGTGTGGGAATGCTGGGTTATAACGCAGGTTCTAGTTTCCAGCTTTTTAAGAAATCTCCACACGTATATCCAGTTAGTCTGGACTGTAACTTATATTTGCATTCCCTACCAACAGTTGTAAGAGGTTGTCCCTTTTCTCCACACCCTCCTCACGTCGCACATTTAATATGTTCTTGATAGACTTTTGGGATGAGCAAGTGCCATCCTGGACTGGCGTGTAATAGGGTACCTCATTGTGGTTTTTTGATTTGTTCATTTTCTCTGATAATGAAGTGAGTGTTGTGCATCTTTTCTTGTGTTTGTGTTAGCCATCTGTATGTCTTCCTTGGAGAATGTTGTTGAGTTCTTTGGCCCATTTTTTGATTTGGTCTTTTCATTTTATTTTTACATTGCACGTTGAGCTGGAGGAGTTTGCTAGTATATCTTTTGCAGATTGAATTGCCCTTTGTTCTGTTTGCGATGCCGTGTTGCTATTATTTTCTACCCAATACTGGAGGCATGTCCCCCTTATCACCCTTGCTTATATGTTCCCTTTGTTGTGCAAACAGCTTTTAAGTTTCATTAGGTCCCCATATGTTCTATTTTTGTCTGTTTATTTTCTGAAAATTCTGGGGATGTGGGTCATAGAGAGAGTCCTGCTGAGATTTTATGCTCGGAGAGTGAGTGTTTTGCTCATGTAATCTCCTCTAAGGAGTTTTTATAGATTTAATGGTCTTACATTTAATCATTAATCCATTTTGAGATGTAGTTATTGTGTATGGTGTTAGAACGCGTGGTTTGTAGTTTCATTCTCTTTACAGTTGGTTGACCAGTATTCAAGAACTTGTTTAAAGGGTTATCTCTTTTTCCTTGTATATTTGCTCCTCAGTGAAGTTAAGGTGATTAGGTTCGAGGATTTCTCTCTGGGGTTTTATTCATTTCATTGCTTATATTTTGTCTTTGTGCAGTACATCTGTTAGATTGGACTGTGGTTTAGTAGTAAGAGTCTGACGTGGCATGATAGATATAGCATTCTATTCTTTTACTCAGGTATATTTGGCTATTCGAGGTTTTTTGTATTTATAAAATTGTGAAATTATTTGTTTCTGTTGAGAAATAAAGTTGGTAGTTTGTAAGGATTGCATTGAATTACTAGATTACTTTGGGTAGTATAGCCATTTTGACCATTATTGGATTCTCTCCAAATCATGAAACACGGTATATTTCCTCCATCTGTTTGTGTCCTCTTTGATTCCTTCTCATGATTTATAGTTTTCTTGTATAAATCTTTGTTTCTTTTGGTGATATACCCAAGTATTTTATTCTTTTTTTTGCAATGGGGAATGTATTGTTTTTTTTTTAATTTCCTTTCTGTTTTTTCATTGTTAGTGATAGGAAAGAAAAGATTTTGTTGTTAATTTTTTATCCTACAACTTTTCTTAAATTTGTTGATTTTGCTTTAATTTTCTCGTAGAGTCTTTAGGGTTTTTTGTAGAGGAAACTGCACTGCAAACAGAAGGTTTACTTTTTTTTCTTATCTGGATTCCTTTTTCTTCTTTTTTGCCCCTTTTCTTGGCCAACACTCCCAAAACTATTTTGTTAGAAGTGGTGGAGTGGGGACCCCTTTTCTTGTTTTTGATTTCAGGGGAAAAGTTTTAATTTTTCACCATTGGGGTAATGTTGCTGTGGGTTTGTCATATATGTTTTTATTAGTTGGGTATGTTTCCTTTTTGGGTGATGGTGGCCTTGTAGAATGAGTTTGGAGTTTTCATTCCTCTGCAACTTTCTGGAAGAGTTTGAGCAGGGTAGGTATTAGTTCTTCTCGAAACTTGGTAGAATTTGCCTATGAAGCCATCTGGTCCTGGACTTTTCTTTGTTGGAAGATTTTTTTATCAGTTTCGATTTAAGTGCTTATGATTGGCCTGTTCATGATTTCTGTTTCTTCCTTGTTCAGTTTTGGAAGGTTGTCCTTTTCTAAGAACTTGTCCATTTCTTCCAGGTTATTCTTTTTATGCTATTTTGATTTTTTTTTGTTTCTTATATGATTTGTTTGGGTTTTCAAAGTGTGTTTTTAGCCTCCAAAGCTTGAATTTTTAAAAATTTTTTTCCCCGTAATTGAGATCTAAACTTACTGCATATGGTCAGAAAAGTGACGGAATGATTTCATTTTTTTTAAATTTTCCAAAAATAATTTATGGGTCAGGGTGTATTTTTCTGGAGAAGGGGTTTCCCTGTGTACTTTAGAAAAAGGTGAAGTTGATTGTTTTGGGGTGAAAAATCCTATGATGTCAAAAAGGTCTGGCTGGTCCTTGTGTCCTTTAAAAATTTTTGTTTTCCCTTTTTAATTTTCTGTTTAGGTCTGCCATGTTTTGGGGTGGGTATAAAAACTCCCCCCTATTTTTTGTGTTACTATTTTAAATTTTCCCCTTTTTTATACTCGTTGGTTTGCTTTTTTATTGCTGGCTCCCATGTTGGGGGTTTTTAAAATTTATAATTGTTATTTTTTTCTTGGATTTATCCTTTTTTCATTATGTAGTGTCCTTCTTTGTCTCTTTTCACAGCCCTTTTTTTGAAAGTCTATTTTTTCTGATTGGTATTGGACTCCTGCTTTTTTGGGCTCGTTTGCGGAAATATTTTTTTTTTACCCTCACTTTTAGTCTGTAGTGTCCCTTGTTTTGAGGTGGGGCTCTTGTGACAGAATATATAGGGGGCTTGTTTTTTTATCCATCAGCCGCCTTTGTCTTTTGGTTGGGGCATTCAACCCATTTACATTTTAAGGGAATTATTTTATAGGTTTTGTCCCGTTGCCTTTATTTTTTTTGTTTGGGGGTTTACGTTTTTCCCCTTTCTCTGTTTCCTGTTAGGAAGACCTTTAGCATTTGTTGAAGGCTCGTTTGGGGGTGCTGAATTCTTCAGCTTTTGCTTGTCTGTAAGCTTTTTGGGTTTTCCTTCATACTGAATGAGATCTTGCTCGGTAATAATCTAGGTTTTAGGTTTTTCCTTTCATTACTCTAATATTCCTGCCTTTCCCTCTGGTTGAAGGGTTTCTTTGAAGATCAGTGTTATCCTTTGGGAATCCCCTTTTTGTGTTTTTGTTGTTTTTCCCTTGTGCTTTTTAAAATTTGTTCTTTGTGTTTGATCTTTGAAAATTTGATTAATATTGTCTTGGGTGTTTCGCCTTGGGTTTTTCCGTTTGGGGGCTCTTGGGTTTTTTGGGTTTGGGGGGCTATTTCCCTTTCCCCATTTTTTGGAGGTTTTCGCTATTATCTCCCCGGTAAATTCTCATGGCCTTTTTTTTTGTCTTCTTCTTTTGGGACCCTTGATTGAATGTTGGGGCGTTTTACATTGTCCAAGATCCTTGAGGTTGTCCCCATTTCTTTGAAACTTTTTTTTTTTTCCCTTTTGCTTCATTTATTTTTTTCCTTTTTTTCTTCTCCCTCACTTATCCTATTTCTGTCTCCGTTATTCTAATCATGGTTCCCTCAGAGCATTTTTTATCTATTTATTGCATTTTATTTTTAATTGACTTTTTTTTTTCTTCTAGGGCTTGTTAAAATTTCTGCATCTTCTCAATCTTTGTTCCCGGTATTTATTTGTAACTCATTTGGGTTTTTAAGATTTTGGATCTTTTTTTTATCATTATTTTTAAATTCTTTTTTTAGGTAGATTCCCTTTTCCTCCTCTTTTGGTTTTTACTTGGTGGGGTTTTTTCATGTTCCTTTATGTTGGGTATTTTTCTCCCTTTTTATCTTTTTTTATTTCTGTGTCTGGAGTGGGCTTCCTGTATTCTGGTGGTTGTGGTTCCCTTTTTATTTTGGAGGTTTAAACCCCGTGGGTGGGTTGCGATTGGTTTTTCAAAGGGTTTCCGGTTAGGGAACTTTTGTCAGCGTTCTGGGGGTGGAATTGGATTTTTTCTCTCTGGAGTGCAATGGAGTGTCCAGTAATGATTTTGCAATTGGTTTATGGTTAGGTGTGACTTTGGGCACCGTTGTTGCACTCGGTCTTTTTCCTGCGTTGCTAAAAGAATTTGCGGGGGATGCTTGTACTGAGCTTTTTGGCTCTTGGGTGGTGGGTTGGGTTTTGGGGTAGGTATGGGGGCTTTTGGATGGTTTTATTCCTTAATTTGGTGTAGTCAGGGGGTTTTTTGGTTTTTCAGGTTTTGGGGTTAAATCTCCTGCCTCTGGATTTCAGTTTTTTTTCTTCCCAAAGTCTCAAGATTCTCCAACTTACAGCTGATAAAAAAACTTCTGGTTAATGGTGAAAGGATTCTCCACCCTGAAGACAACCCGAGAGGGTTTAAGGTTACATGAAGAAATATGAAGAGAGGAAGGATTAGAGGTGAGCAGGAGGAGAAAAAGGGGGTCAAGGGAGAAAGACAGATCCAGTCTACACGTTATTGTTCCCAAAGTGTTTCCATAGCCCCAAAAACCCCAAAAATTCACAGAATTGATTGGGAAGAGAAGGGGAAAAGGGGGAAATAGGGTGTTCTGAGGGGAAAAAAAGAGAGTCAAAAGTGGGGGAGAGAATCACCACACTCTTGAATTGAAATGGGAACTAAATTGGATTTTTAAATGTCCAAAAATTTTTTCAATACTGAAAAACAAAGATTAAAAATCAGTGTAGAGGTTAACTCTTTGAAATACAATATTTAAAAACAAAAACAAAAAAAACACAAAAAAAGTTTTGAAAAATATATGAAGTTTTTTAAAAATAGGGCTTTTCTCTCCCTCTTTTTTTTTTTGCAAAGGTTATAGGAAATGAAAATGAAAAAAAAATAAAAGAGGAGTATTAGGGACTTTAAAAGGAAAAAGGAGGAAAAACAAGAAAAAGAAAAAAAAATTTTTTTCTCCCTAATTAAAAAAATCAGGAAAATATATGAAAATGAAAGTTGAGGGTAATGGGGGAGTAATAGGGAAATTTTAAAGAAAAAAAAGAGAAAAATTTAAAAAAAAAAAAGAAAAAATTTTTTTTTTTGTTTAAAAAAAAAAACTTTATATCTAGGAATTTTTCTGGAGCTGTTGGGTCAGTGTAGGTTCAGTTCAAATCAGATAGCTCCTCTTTCGCTTATACTTCTCAATAATTTTCCCCTTCCCGGGGTAGTCGGTGTTCCTTCAGGGGTTTTAAACTGTTGCCCGGCCTTTTTGAAACGAGCATTCCCTTTGTTTATTTGGCTTCTGGTTGCCATCCTTCGTGTCTAAATTTTCCCCTCTGAACAGGGGGGCGGAGGTGATCCTTATTTAGGTTCGCGTTCAGTCAGTCCCGCTTGGGAGGGCGGGGCGCTGCAGCAGTAGCGTCTGGTTGACCATCACCGTGTTCCGGCCAAAGTGGTTTGCCCCCGTACGGGTGTCAGTGCTTTCCCCATCTACCTGGTCAGGTTCCCTGCTCTATATGGGCGGGCCCGCGTTTTATGCGGGGTTTCCGTTTTCGGTACTCCACAAAAGCGCGATTCGGTTGACTGGTTCTGTGCCCTTCCCCCCCTGAGGGCTCTGGCAGCCAGAGGTTTGGGGGTATCTCCCGGGTGCAGCGCGCCTTTTCCCTCCGCGGGCCCCCAGCGCACACAGGGGGGGTGCCCCGCGCGGTTTTTTCGGGGGGGCCTCTAGCCGCGACCCCCCTGGGGGGACCCCCCGGGGTGGATGTCGACCCTCCAAATCCCAGGAATCTTTAGCTAGAACCCCAGGCCCGTTTTCAGTGTGGGGGGGGGTGGCTTCTCGGGGGTGGTTTTGCCCCTTTCCCCCCCCCCATGCCTCCCTACCTCCCGTGGGATGGGCCGGGTCTTCCTTGGATTTCTCATCCTTTTTTTTGCAAAGGCCGGGGAGTGTGTCGGACCCAAATTTAAATTTTTTTTCCCCTTTCTATCCAACGTTTAAAAGAGCCCCCCCGTTGCTCTCAGGGCCTTCGGCCGGTCCTTTCCCTAAGCAATGCCCCCCATTCTCTCCGTTCCGCCCCCGCTTGTTGGTGGCAGGTGCGGGCTTGGGGTATTTTGCTGGGAGTTGCTTTTTGACATAACTGGGGCCTTTTTTAATTTTTTTTCCCCCCAGTTGGTTGCCCCCCGAATTCGAAAACTTCCCCAAACCCCCCAGTGCGAGGGTTTTTGGTGATTTGGAAAATTTTCTTATTAAGACCCCTTCCCAGGATGGGTCCCCCCTAGCTTTTTGTCCTTCCTTTTTTTTTTTATATTTTGCCTACCCCTTCGAAGAAATTGGGTTTCTTTTCGGGGGACTGATGTCCCCTGTTAGCAATCAGAATTGTTTTGGAAAATTTTCTCAGCGTTCAATTTGGGCTTTTGATGAATTTGTAGGGGAAAGTGGTTCCCCCCTCCTATTCCCCGCCTTTGGTCCTCCCTTACACAGCTTTTTTCCTTCGTTGCTGATGGGGATCTAGGTTTATTTCCTGTCCTGGTATTGTAAACGTGCTGCGAGAACACTGGGGTACACGTATCTCTTTCAATTCTGGGTTTCCCCAGTGGTATGCCAGCAATGGGAATTTTCTGGGGCTTTGGCAGTTTATTCCCGTTTTATAAGGAAATTCCCCACTGTTCTTCTAGTGGCTGTATATTTGCATTCCCAACTGTATGCATTCCTTTTTCCCCAACCCCCTCCGCATTTATTGTTTGTGACTTTTGATAACATCCATTTGACCGGGTGAGATGGACCTCATTGTGGTTTTGATTTGCATTTTTCTGTAAGAGTAATGTTTAAATTTGTCATGTGTTTGTTTTCCACATTTCTTTTTAGAAATGTTGTTTAGTTTTTTGGCCCCTTTTTTTGATTGGCTTGCTTTTTTTTTCTGGAATTGAGTGCAGGACTTGTTTTTATTTTTTAGATTTAAATTTTTTGTCAGTTTCTTCATTTGTTATTATTTTTTCCCATTTGAGGGGTGCTTTTCACCCGCTTATATTTCTCTCATTGCCAAAACCCTTTTAAGTTAATTAGTCCCTTTTTTTTATTTTTTCTTTTATTTCTAAAATTTGGGGGGTGAGTATGAAATCCTGCTGGATTTATGTCAGAGGTGTTTTGCCCATGCTTTCCATAGGGGGTTTTTTGTTTCTGGTCTTACGTTTAATCTTTAATCCCTTTTGAGTTATTTTGTGTTGGTGTTAGAAAATGTTCTAGTTTCTTCTTTTCCCAAAGGGTTGACCGTTTTCCAGCACCACTGTTAAAGAGATGTCTTTTTCCATTGTATATTTTGCCCCCTTTGGCAAAGTAAGGCGTCCCCAGGTGTGTGGGTTTATCTTGGGCTTTTTTATTTTGTTCCCTTATCTTATTTCTGTCTTTTTGCAGTCCACTATCTTGAGACTGTGGCTTTGTTGTATAGCTTTAAACGGGAGGGAGATTCCTCCCCGTTTCATTCTTTTTTTCAGATTGATTTGGTATTCGAGGGTTTTTGTATTTTCCCTAAAATTTTGAAATAACTTTTTAGCTCCCGAAAAATACATGGGGCTTATGGGGGTTGCATTGAATTATGATTGATTTGGGGGTTTATACCCTTTTTCATATATTGATTCTTCTATCCATGAAATGGAAATTTTTCCCATTTGTGTCATCTTTGATTTTTTTTTCAGTTTTTTAAAATTTTTTTTTTGTTTGGGTTTTTTTTATTAAAAATAGATTTATTCCTAAAATTTTTATTCTTTTTGGTTGCAATGGTGAAAAGGAATTGTTTCCTTAATTTTCTTTCGTTTTCCATTGTTCGTGTATAGGAATGCAAGGATTTTGTTGTTAATTTTTAAATTTTGCAAATTTCTATATTTATTTTTTTAGCTCAGTAATTTTTTGGTAGAGTCTTTAAGGTTTTTCAGTGAGGGGTCATGCTCTGCAAGCAGTGAGACTTTTACTTCTTCTTTTCCAAACGGATTCCTTTTGTTATTTTTTTTTCTCGATTGCTGTGGCTAAACTTCCAAAAAAGTTGAATATAGGGGGAGTAGGAACCCTTTCTTTCCCTGACTTTGGGAAATGCTTTCAATTTTTTCCCCTTGAGGGTAAAGTTTTTCTGTGATTTATAGATGGTTTTATTTGTTGAGGTTTTTTCCTCTATGCCTGTTTTCTGGAGGGTTTTTTCATAAATGGTGTTGAATTTTTTTTATAGGCTTTTCGATCTATTGAGATAATATATGATTTTTATTTTTAATTTGTTAATGGTTGTTTCACAGTTTATTTGTGAAAATTTAAGAATCCTTTCATCCCCGGGATAAAGCCCCTTGATCATGATGCATGATCTTTTTAAATGTTGTTGGATTCTGTTTTCTGAATTTTTTTAAGGATTTTTGCTCTATGTTCTCAGTGATCTGGCCTGTATTTTCTTTTTTGTGCTTTTTGTTTTGGTGTTATTGGTGGGTGGGTTCTAGAAGAGTTTTTGGGGTTTTCCCTTTCCCCTGCAATTTACTGGAAGAGTTTTTGGGAAATAGGTGTTTGCTCTTTTAAAAATTTGGTACAAATTTATGGAAGCCATTAGCCTGCGCTTTGTTTGTTGGAAAGGTTTTTTATTACAGTTTTAAATTTTTGT
>JAJLRB010002440.1:0-17103 GCA_020976825.1 Odocoileus hemionus | reverse complement strand
TAAATAGTTAAAGAGATGAGAGCCTTATTTTCTGATAAACACTCAAAATTCTTTTCAGTTTAGGCAAGAAAAATAAAATGAAAGTTTCTAGTTTGGGAAAGGGGAAAAGAAGAAAAACTACCTTTTATTTACAAATGATATGACCCTACATATAGAAAAATCTTAAGAATTCACTAAAGTAATGAGCATGAAAGGTTCAGCAATGTGGCAGAAATACAGATCAATAAACAAAAATTGAGTGTGTTTCTATATTACTAGCAATGAGAAATTCAAAGGGGAAAGAAAAGTAGCATTTCCTCTAAAATATCATCAAAAAGAATAAAATACTTAGAAATAAAATTTGAAAGTCAAGAATTTTATACTGAAGACTATAAAACGTTGTTGAAAAAAATTAAAGAATACATGAATAAATGGAAAGTTATCCTATTTCATAGATTGGTAGATTGTATCTTTAGTTGGGCAATATTTCCTAAATTGATCTGAAAGGCGCAACACAACCTCTGTCAAAATATCAGATGGTTTCTCTGCAGGTTTTGACAAGCTGATGCAAAATTCATACAGAAATGCAATGAACTCAGAATAGACAAAAATAATCTTGAAAGATAAGGTTAAAGTTTGAGGTCTCACACTTTCAAGTTTCAAACTTAACCATAGATCTACGGGAAAATCAAGACAATGTGGCACTGGCGGAAAGGATTATACAGACCAACGGGAATTGGAGAATACATAAATAAAGCCTCAGATTTACAATCAATTGGTTTTCGGCCAGAATGCCAAGAAAGTTTAGTGCTTAAGAAGAGTCTTTTTAGCAAATGATGGTGAGACAACTAGATATCCACATGCAAAAATGAATTTGTACTCCCACACCACACTGTATCAGAACTTAAAATAAATAAATTCCTAAATATAGGAGTTAAACTATTAAACTTCAGGAGAAATAAAGATGTAACTCTTCATGATCTTGGATTAAGCGATGATTTCTTCAATATGACACTAAAGTTCAAGTAATAAAAAAAATATAGAAAATATGGGGCCTCACCAAAATGGAAAACTTTTAAATTTAAACAATTTTCAATTAATAAAGTGAAAAACACAATCCCCGAAAATTTTTGAAAGTAATATGCCTGATAAGGGATTATATCTAGAATATACAAAAAAGCACTTACAACTCAAATAAAATAGGCAGGGAATTCCCTGGTTGTCCCGTAGTTAATTTCTGTGTTTACTTTCCTGCCAAAAGGGCCCTGGGTTCGTCCTGGTTGGAACTTAGATCCCACAAGCCCCGTGGTTGCAATGAATAAATAAATTAAATAGAAATGGTCAAAGATCTGAATAGATATTTCAGCAAGAAAATGTAGAAAAACCAATAATCATGATGTTAAACATTATTAGCTGCCAGGGTAATGCAAATCAAAAACACAATGAGTACCCTTCATATCCATATAGAAAAAAGGCAGATAATAACAAGCATTTGTAAATCGTGGGAAATAAGAACCATCACTCAATGATGGTGGGAATGGAAAATGGTGTACCACTGTAGAAAACAGGCTGTCTGGCAGTTTTCAAAATGTTAAACATTAAGTTATTGTTTTGATTTGACAATTCACTTCTAGATAAATGGGAAAATATCACACAAAACTTATATGCAAATGTCCTTGGCAGCATTACTCATAAAAATTTAAAAAGGGTGGAAATACCCCTAATGTTCATGATCTGATGAATGGATAAAAAATGTGCTATAATAATGGATACTATTTTTCAGTAAAAATGGAATAAAGAGCTGATACATGCTAACGGGCCCATGAAAAAATACTTAACCTCACTAATCATCAGAAAATTTACAAAATAAAAAACAAAAATTTGAGGTATCATCTCACCTGTCAGAAGGGGCTATTATTAAAAAGACAAAAATAACAAGTGTTGTAAAGGGAAATGTAAAGAAAAGGGAGCCCTCATGCACAGTTGGCAGGGATGTAAATTTTGGTGCAGCCACTATGAAAAGGGCTTCCCAGGTGGCTCAGTGGTAAAAAATTTGCCTGCAGTGCAGGAGATGCAGGAGATGTGGATTCAAACTCTGAGTCGGGAAGATCCCATGAAGGAGGAAATGGAACTCACTCCAGTATTCTTGCCGGGGAAACAGAGGAGCGTGGGGGGCTACAGCCCCTGAGGCCCCAAAGAGTCAGACACGACTGAGCATGTCCATAGGAAAAACTATGAGTTTCCTAAAATATTAAAAATAGAACTCCCATTGACCCAGAAATTTTCCACTTCTGGGATTTTCTGAAGAAACAAAAACATCAATTGAAAAAATATTGCCCCCATATGTTCATTGCAGCATTTTTTACAATAGGAAAGATGGGGAAAAAAACAAAGTGCCCCATCAATAGATGAATGGATAGAAAAGATGTGATATAAAAATGGAATTTTTACCAGCCATGAAAAAAGAATAAATTTTCCCATTTATAGAAATGATTTGACTAGATGGTTTTTTGCTGTTAAAATAAATAAAGGGGAAAGTGTTGTATGTTTCACTTATTGTGGAATCTAAAAACCAAAACAAATGTTTAAAAAAAACAAAACAGAAACAGTTACTATCGAGGACAAAAGGTGGGTGAAAAGGAGGGGGGGATTTGGGGGGAGGAAAAAACTAAGTGAGAGAGATAAAAAAAGTAAAAAACTTTTTGTTGCAAAATAAATGTCACCAGTATAAAATATGCATGTGGAATATAACAACAACTATGAAATTTAAAATTTTTTTAGGGGAAAATATTGACTTGACTATTGCAGTGGTATTTTGAATTTTTAGAAAGTCCAAAGAAATTGTCTGTAACGGAACAAATTTAGTTTTGTAGGTAAATTTAAAATTCAAAAAAAATAAAGAAAAGAGTTCGTTTTGTGGTTACAGAGGGGGGAAGGGGAAAGAGAATTGGATGAGGAGCAAAAGGTAAAAATTTCCCAAATTATAGATACGAAGGTTTTTGTTTAGTTGCAAATTATGTTGTTTTTTTTTTGACCCAAAGACGTAACCCACCAGGTTCTTGTCCGGGGTTTCCCCGGAAAGAATATGGAGTGGGTTGCTTTTTCCCTTCCCAGGGGATTTCCGACCTGGATCCAAACTGTGTTTTTTGTCTCCTGCATTGGTGGTGAATTCTTTATCATTGACCCCCGGGGCACCCCAAGTAAATAAGTAGTGGGCGTAATGTACAAGATAATATATTTAACACTCCCATATGTTATACTAAATAAAAGAGAAAATTTTTGAATTTCTCACAAAAATTTTTTTTTTAATTTTTTGATTTTATATCTACTTAAGATGTGCATGCTACGCTAAGTTGCTTCGTCGTGCCGCTTGTGAAAAATGCTAGACAGCAGCCACCAGGCTCCTCTGCCCACAGTATTCTCCAAGAATATGGAGTGGGTTGCATTTCCTTCTCCAGAGGATCTTCCCCTTTCCCAACCCCAGGGATTGAACCCAGGTCTTTTCTTACAGGAAGATTTTTTTCCTCTGAAATTATACAGTATTATATGACAATTATATTCAGCAAAAGGGAAGAAAAAAAGGTGGAATAAAATTAAATTTAAAAAAACCCCTAGCAGCTGAATACTTTTGAATATAAAGATTTTTTTGATCTGCTAATTTTTGGAAAATTTTTTTATGCCCCAATAGAAACCAGAACAACTTATAAAAAGGGAAAATGAACTTCCCTTTTAAAATAGATAGTGCCAAAAAAGCCTAAAATTTTACTATTGGTCTTTTAAAAAGAAATTTGTAAAAGGTCCAAACCCAAAAGGAAAACCACTAAACCTCCACACCACCACAACCTTACTATTAAGATACGATTTTGAGTAAGTCTAATATTCATGCATTTCAGGGTAAATTTCAGGTAACTTTCTTTCATTTAGAGGGTAATTTAATTAAAATTTTTAATCTTAAAAAAATTTTCCCATGTTTTTTTGAAACAACTAATTTTGAGTACTGAAAACCCATGCAGTAAAATTTGATGGCCTAGTGGGAGGCTGAATTAGACTTGGAACTTAAAAAATATATTTTTAAACCCTCTTTTGGGCCCATTTGGTTTTTGCCCTCCATCTGTCAAATGGGGAATGAATGCATAAAAAGATGACAGTGGATTCCCTGGTGGTCTATTTTAAAAAATCCACCTGCCATGCAGAGGTGCGGTTTGACCCCCTGGTTGGGAGGACCCCAATACCTTGGAGAAAACTAAGCCTATGGGCACGGGCTACTGGCCTGCTGCCTTTCCACAAAAAGGGGGGGGCCACTGCAATGAGAAACCCACACTGAAAAACTAGACAGTGGGCTCTGCTGTCCCCCTGGAGAAAGCCATCATAGCAAAAGAGCCTGGCATACCCAAAAATAAAAAAATTTTTTTAAAAAAAGATCCTTTTCTAAAAAAAAGGCTGCGTCAAGTTTTGGGCAAGGATAGAAGAGAAAACGGGAAAAACCCACATATGTATCTAGGGGGAAGTAAAAATTGATATACCCATTTAGAAAAACAATGTCTACTAAGGCAAAAACATTCATGAAATTTTTGATCAGATTTGCGTCTTGGTTATTTCACAAAAAATGTGTCTTTCTGTCCCCCAAAAAAGTAGAAGAAGATGATTGGAAAAGCTTAAAACGTACAGCAATGAAAATGCCCATCAACAAAAAAAGGTGTTAAACCCTTAAAATGCGTTATAATACAGAAATAAAAATAAGAAAAAATACAAAACAAAAAACGGGGGTAAACATCACAAAATGACACTGTCCTTCCTTTGAAAATCCTCCTTCTCCCCTGCTACAAAACCTTAGCAGAGGGTCACAAATGGGGGCGATTTGGGCCCACAATAAAGAATTTAGGGACAAGGAAAAGAGCAGCCCCGGGAAACCAACCTGATGTGTGACATTCCCAAACTGTTGGAGTTTATTAAGGGAAAAAAATTAATTTTTTTATGCCTTAGTTTTAAAATTTTGATTAAACCCCCAAATGGAGGTGAGAAGGGGTTTAAAGGGAAAATTTGCATGTTTTGCTTTTATTTTTTTTTTATTATTTTATTTTTATTTTTTGAATCATGGGTAAACAAAGGGTTCCCGAAAAAAATTTACTTCTGGTTCTTTGACTACCTAAAACCTTTTTACTGTGTGGATCACAACAAACTGGAAAATTTTTAAAGAGATGGGAAATACCGCCCTCCTTCCTCCCGAGAAACTGTAGGGGCAGAAGCAAAATTAGAATGTTTGGAATAATGGGTATTCCAAAATTTGGGAAGGAGTACAAAAAGCTGGTACTGTCACCCTGTATTTATTTATGAGAGAAAATTTACACGAAATGCGAGGTGGATAAAGCAAGGGGGAAACAAGATTTCCGGGAGAAATACCAACGCCTCGGATATGAGATGATACACTTATGGGGAAAGTGAAGAAGGTAAAAAACTCTTGATGAAAGGGGAAAAAGGAGAGTGAACAGCTTGCTCAAAATCAAAATTAAAAAAACTAAAATCATGGGATCCAGTCCCATTTTCTGGCAAATAGATGGGGGGAAAGTGGAAACAGTGGCAGATTTTATTTTTGGGGTCCAAAAACATGCAGATGGTGAATGAGCATGAAATTAAAAGAGCTTGCTCCTTAGAAAGGAAAGTTATGGCGAATCTAGACAGATATTAAAAAACACAGCATCACTTTGTCGACAAAGGTCCAGATAATTTTAAAACCCCTCTAGTACCCCTTTCCCGGAAAAAAACCCCTGGATGGAGGAGCTGGTAGGGGGAGTCCGTGGGGTCGTGAAGAGTCGGACATGACGGTATTCACTTTCACTTTTAATTTCGTGCATTTGGGGAAGGAAATGGGAACCCCCAGTACTCTTGCTGGGAATCCCAAAGGGCGGAGGGCCCGGTGGGCTGCCGTCTTGGGATGCACAGAGTTGAAAACAAATGAGCGATTAGCAGCAGCTGGTGACTCATCACTATCAGTACAGGTGTGAAAGTTGGCATAAAGAAGGCTGAAAAAAAGAAAAGTGCTTTTAAAAATTTTGGGGCTGGGGAAGATCTTGAGAGTCCCCTTTTACTGCAAAGGGATAAACCCGTAAACCCTAAGGAAATCAACCCGAATATTCATTGGGGAAACTGAAACTCCAATACTTTTGGCCCCCTGAATGGAGGGATCTTAGAAAAAAACCTGATGCTGGGAAAGATTGAAAAACAAAGGAGAAGGGGGGGGGCAGAGGTAAAAATGGTTTTGGGTGGCATTACCAATGCAAAGGACATAGTTTGAGCAAATCCGGAAATGTGGAGGACAGAGGGCCTGGCATACTGAGTCCTGGGGGCAGAAGGGGTGGGAAATGATTAGCGAATTAACAAAAAAGTTTTCTTTTAAAATTTTTTCCCGTCAAGGATTATTTCAGAGAAAACAGTTTTTTATAAGTTTGTGGTCCCAAAAACTCAAAGGGGTAATCCTCTCTGATAGACCAGAAAGGAGGGTTTGGAGATACCTGGGCCCTGGGGGTCGTTCTTACCCAGTAGCTATGTGACCCTTGGGTAATGCCCCTTTTCCCTTGTGAAGATCCCCTCTGGGGAAAAAAACATTGTTTCCTATATGGATAGAATTCACTATGCCAGTGAATTATTTTAGCAAGGCAAAAACTATGAGTTTATGATTTCTTACAACAAAAATTCCAGTGGGTATGACAAATATCGGTAAAAAATCAGTCTTTCCCCAAAGTTATATGGCCCCCCCTAACTCCAGTTCCCCAAGAGGTGAATTTTTTTACACTTACCTCTGTGTAAGGGAAAATTTTTAAGAAGACTTGTTAAACATAGCAGGTTTCCAGATTTTGAAAAATTTTAGGGGACCAGCAGGGTGGGAGCAGAGGACTGGGAGTCAAACCCCCAGATGGATGTGGCAGATGGGAAGGCTGGTTGACAACATGCTAGAGGGGGGGATGGCTTTATGCTTGCTCGTCTCACCATAAACCCAGATTTGCTTTTAAAGTCCTTTTTATTAAGAAAAAAAGCATAAAAGTCCCCTTTTTAAGTTTCTTCCCCCCCACCCCAAAAATATTTCATCCCTTCTTTTCAGGAGGACTGGTCATAATCAAAAAAAAGGAGGCGATGAGGGTTGAAACAGGGGGAACCCCCCTCTTATTGGTTCTGTTTTGGGGTGAAGTTTTCATCCTGTCAAGTTAATTTTTGGGTTTTATTTTTTTAGGGTAATGCTGGGGATGAAGAAAAAAAATAATTTCAGTAGCTTGACAAAAAAGTGGTGGGGGAGAGTCAATTTCTCTTGCTCTATTACCATCAAAAAATATAATTAAAAAATTATATTAATATAATCAAGGGAGGTCCTTCACTGGTGAATAGTGGAGAATGGGACATGAATACTTCACTGGATGTCTCATTCAGAATGACACATAATTCAGATATGAAGGCTTATTTTTTTTAAAAATGAAAGATTATAGGCAGAAAAGAAAAAAAACAAAAAAAATCTGAAGAAAAAATATTTAAATTTCTTTTTTTCCCATTTACTTATTATTAGTTGGAGGCTAATTACTCGTATACATCATTACAGTAGTTTTTTGTCATACATTGAAATGAAATTAGCCATGGATTTACATGTTATCCCCTTCCCAGTCCACACTCCCAACTCCCTCTCACCCAATCCATTCTGGGTCTCTCCAGTAGCACCAGGCCCCGATCTCTTGTCTCATGTACCCAACCTGGGCTGGTGATATCTGTTCACACCTAGATTAATATACATGTTTCAAAGTGCTGTTCTCTTGAACCATAACCCACCCTCCGCCTTCGCCCAGAGTTCCACAAGTCTGTTTCTAAACAATCTGAGTCTCTTTTCTGTTTTGCATATCGGGTTATCGTTACCATCTTTCTAAAGTACATATATATTTGTTAGTATATGTAATGGTCTTTATCTTTCTGGCTTTCTTCGATCTGTATAATGGGCGCCAGTTTCATCCATCTCATTAGAACTGATTCAAAGAATTCTTTTTTAATTTTGACGTCCACATGCCTTAACTGACGTATTATTCATGGTGTATGTGTACCACAGCTTCCTCATCCATTGTCTGCTGTTGGGCATCTGGGTTGCGTCCATGGTCCTGGCTATTATAAACAGTGCATGCGATGAAACATGCGGGTGCGGTGTCTCTTTAATCTGGTTTCCTTGGTGTGTATGCCAGAAGTGGGAGTGCTGGGTCTTATGGCAGTTCTTTTTTCAGGCTTTTTAAGAAATCTCCACACTTGTTGTCCCATTAGCCCCTGTACTTAGTTTGCATTCACACCATACAAGCTGTAAGACGGCGTTCCCTTTTCCATCCTCACCCTCATCCAGCATGTATTGCTCTTGCTAGACCATCTGGAGAGCAGACCCCATCCTGTCTGGAATTTAATGGTACACCTCATTGTGGTCTTTTGATTTGCAATTCTCTGAGATAATGAGCTCATATGTTGAGGCATCTTTGTCATTGTGTCTTGTTACGCCTTCTGTATGTATCCCTTGCGAGAAATGTCCTCCCACCTGGGGTTTTCGCTCTCTTCGGGCCCACATTTTTCTGAGCCCCTGGACCCGTCATCTGAATTCTTTTCCCCGCGCGAGTTGAGAGTGAAGCGACTCCCCCCCCCGTTGCCCTTGCTATACTTTTTTGAGACTCTTCATTCCTCCGTCTCGTTGCTTCCGTTTGCTATTATTTTTCCCCCAATCCTGAAAGGCGCTGTGTCCTTGTCACCCTTGATTATAGTTCTCGCCCTCTTGTATGTTGCAAAAGCGTTTATGTACTTCATCTAGGTCCCTATTTGTTTGGTTTTGCTTTTTTTCTGAAATTTGGGATTGGGTCATAGGGACCTGCTGTATTTATGTCGGAAGTTTTTTGCCATGTTTCCCCTCTGGAGTTTGATAGTTTCTGGTCTTACTTTTAGTCTTTAATCCTTTTTGAATTAAAATTTAAATTTTTTCATTAATTTCTGAATTTGGTGACTTGAAAAGACATTTTTTTTTGAAATTTTTATATTTTTCTTCTGGGATTTTTTTTGCTGTTATTTATTAAATGAAATTTAAAGAAGTTTTTGGTATTTTTATTTTGTTTAAAACTGTTTCTCCCTGATTCACACTTGCGTATGTTTTTACTGAGTTACAGCTGGGGTCTGAGGGTTTTTTGGTCTGCCCGCAGTGCGGAAAAAAACCGGGTTGATCCTGGGTCGGGAAGTCCCCCGGAGAAGGAAATGGCACCCCCTCCCGTACTTGCCCGGAAAAATTTCCCTGGATGGGGAGCCCGGTAGGCTACAGTCAAGGGACACAAAGGTCGCATGACGAGAACTTCATTTTTTATTTAGATTTTTTCCCAAAAAACGATCAGGTGTTGTTCCCCATTCTCCTCAGGTTAAAAGTGATGTATTTTATCCCCTTTAGCTTTTTCATAAAACCAGGTTTTTCTCTTTTTCACCAAATTTACCTGTCTCAATCCCCCCCTGCACTTTAGTGAATTATCGGGCATTTAAATGTTATTTTTAATGCTTCTGTTTATTCCTGAAATTTTAAAATGCAAAAACACAAAAAAAAACTTCCTAATGGATTCTATATCAAATGCCTTCTAACACAATATGTATGAGACCAATGTGGTACAATAACTTTAGTAAAAACATTTGTATGGCATAGTGACAAATATTGCATTTTGAAGCAACAACAATTAGCATGATACAAAGTGACTTAGTGAATTTTTTTTTCAGAAAATACCCTTTAGCTCTTTCCCTGAAAAACCAGCTCTGAAAAGAGCCTTCACTTTCCCCAAATTTATTTTGATGTGTAGGTCAACACGTGGAATCCCACCCCACCAAGTGGATTTACTTGTTGCTGTTTTTGCGAGTTTGTCTAGGTCTTTGCAGTAAAATCCTCTTTTCAAGTTCTTTTTAAGATTTTTCTAATATTTCTAATGTTTTTCTAATATATCAGGTAAGTTATTCCTGATGAGAAAGTCAAAAATTTTGTGCATCTGGTTTTCTAAAGATGGTAAATTTTAGTATCTGACCATGAACAAACAAACATGTTAGCAAAAAGGGGTAATTAAGGTTTTTTTCCCTTTAACATTTTTAAAGTGAATCATTTGTAATTTACTCAGTTTGAAATATTTTTTCTGTTTGGCTCATCTTTTCCCATACCAGATATAATTGCTAATCTTTATATTTTTATATCCTATTTATAAATTTTGACAACTCAAAACTCTTTTTAGTGTTTCTCTTTTCATATTATGCTACGCTAAGTTGTTTCAGTCATGCCCAACTCTTTGCACCCCTAATGGAGTCCACCAGGCTCTTCTGTCCATGGGATTCTCCAGGCAAGAATATGGAGTGAGTTTGCCATGCCCTCCTCCAGGCGATTTTCCCCAACCCCAGGGATTGAACCCATGTCTCTTATGATGTTTCCTGCATCGGAAGGCAGGTTCTTTACCACTAGTGCCACCTGGGAACCCCCCTTCATATTCTATTTCCTTTAAATAAAAATGTAATTTTCTTCATTATCTGACACTACTTCATTAACAACAACAAAAATGTTTGTGTCTGTGCCAAGCTCTTCAGTTGTGTCCAACTCTTTGTGACCCTATGGAGTGTAGCCTGCCAGGTTCCTCTGTCATGGGGATTCTCCAGGCAAGATTACAGAGGGGTTGCCATGCCTCCTCAAGGGGATCTTCCCAATCCAGGGATCGAACCCACATCTTTTATGCCCTCCTGCATTGGTGGCGGGGGGGGGGGGTGGGGGGGGGGGGGGGGGGGGGGGGGGGTGTGTGCGATGTTTTGGCAGTTCTTTACCATGTGAGCTACCGGGGAAGCTTAAAAAACCCAAAAATACTTAGTTTTAGACATTAAGAAATGGTTCTGACATTAATACATTTGGAAACTTGGCCATTTTTGGGGTGGCAGTTCCTTGGTGACCTCAATTTCTTCCATTTCCTTAATCCTTAAGTCTTTTTGTGGGGAGGGGAGAGGGTTTAATTTCTGTGATTTATACTTTCCACACTCCACACATTTTCCCAAATTCCCCAATTAAAATAAACAAATTAATTTTTAAAATTTTCAATGTATCATTTGCAAATGTTTGAAAGAAATGTCCCTTTTTACAGAATAATACTTTCTGTATTATTCCTTTTTTTTCACTAAGGAGATTACTCAGATGTGTAAACTTTTCCCCCCCGGCAAACAGCTGTCATATTTATTCACCAATTATACATTTTTAAGGCTGTTTTTCTGGGTTTTAAAGCATTGTCAAGAAAAAAACATTTATCTTGGTTGATTTTTAAGGATATTTTACTTTTCTATAAAAATGTTTTGTTCTGTTTGTTTTTATATTTGGAGAATGCTTTTGCCATTTTTCCCTTTTTTTCCAATTCACTGAGGTTTTTGTTCAGAATTGGAGGCAGTGGCTTGCCAGATGGTCCCATTTTCCAGGAGCTCCTTCCCTAGGTTTGGGGGAGTTACTGTTCAAGCTAGGGTTGCTTAACCAGGCTTTTAAATACTCAGTTGGTGCACAAATGGCCCAAATATGGCCTGCATCCTTCCTCTGGCATTATGGACCTGGTTTACAGAAGTCAGACTCTCAAAAAACCTGAAGCTGGAATTTTCTTCAACTTAGGTGCTATAGATGGCTCCTGCAAAGTGCTCTCTAGGCCTGGGTGAAGGCTACAGAAGCTTTAGATAGTCTGATTATTCCATATGTTTCATTTGGCTCTTGCCAGTAGAACTACCCAACCCACATATAACTACATTAGGTTATTGACGGGGTTTCCCTGCATTACATTTCATTCAATCAGATTTTTGTTGCTCAGTCGTCTCTGACTCTTAGTGACCCATGGACTGTAGCCCCCCTGGTTCCTCTGTTATGGAATTCTCCAGGCAAGAATACTGGAGGGGTTTAGTTTCCCTTCCCTAAGGGATCTTTGTGACCCGGGGAAATCAAACCTGGGTCTCCCACATTGCAGGTGGTTCTTTACCATCTGAGCTAGCTCTTTATTGCAAAATTCAGACTTACATTGAAGGAAGTAGGGAAAACACTAGGGCCCTTCAGTTATGACCTAAATCTAATCCCCTTTCAATATTTCAGTGAAGCGACAAATAGATTGAAGGGGTTATCTGATACAGAGTGCCTGAAGAACTGTGGATAGAGGTTCATAACATTGTACGGGGGACAGTGATCAAAACATCCAAAGAAAAGGAAAAGCAAAGCAAAATTGTTGTCTGAGGCAGCCTTGGACTTCCCTGGTGGCTCAGATGGTAAAAAATCCACCTGCAGTGGGTGAGGACCTGGATACAATTACTGGGTTGGGAAGATCCCCTGGAAGAGAGCATGGCAAGTCACTTTGAAAAACAGACTCTGATGAAACATAGAGATAGTATAGTAGATATTGCAAGCACAGATAACTCCCTTGGGTTTTGTGACTTGGTTTCCTATACTTCATTTCATCCAGTCAGATGTTGTATCTACACAAGGCTTAATTTGCATACAAATATAAATATGGAAAATACTCTTGCCATGCCTTTCTTTTCATTGTAGATTCTTAAATTTCTGTCCTTCCCCGCTGAGCATTCCTCTGTCTATCTTTGCCAGAGGCTGGCTTGTTGTTCAGTCACTCAGTCATGTCCGACTCTTTGTGACCCCATGGACTGCAGCACACCAGGCTTCCCTGCCCTTCACCATCTCCTGGAGTTTGCGCAAACTCATATCCATTGTGTCGGTGATGCCATCCAACCATCTCATCCTCTGTTGCCCACTTCTCCTCCTGCCTTCAATCTTTCCCAGCATCAGGGTCTTGTCCAATGAGTCAGTTCTTCCCATCAGGTGGCCAAAGTATTGAAGCTTAAGCTTCATCATCAGTCCTTCCAATGAGTATTCAGGACTGATCTCCTTTAGGATGGACTGGTTGGATCTCCTTGCAGTCCAAGGGACACTCAAGAGTCTTCTCCAACACCCCAGTTCAAAAACATCAATTCTTCGGTGCTCAGCCTTCTTTATGGTCCAACTTTCACATCCACACATGACTATTGGAAAAACTATAGCTTTGACTATATGCACGTTTGTTGGCAAAGGGATGTCTCTGCTTTTTAATACGCTGTCTAGGTTGGTCATAACTTTTCTTCCAAGTGGCAGACATCTTTTAATTTCATGGCTGCAGTCACTGTCCTCAGTGATTTTGGAGCCCAAGAAAGTAAAGTCTCTGACGGTTTCCATTGTATCCCCATCTATTTGTCATAAAGTGATGGGACCAGATGCCATGATCTTAGTTTTTGAATGTTGAGAATTGTGGATACTGGAATAAACAAATAGCTTTGCATTGCACTCGCTAGGATGGACTTCTTGTAAATAGCGAGTAAGGGAAGTAATTTGGTCCCTGCTGCTTTTTAAATTTGCTTGTCTAGAGTGGTCATTAGACTTTTTTTCCAAAGCAGCATAGCATATATTTTATATTTCATCAATAATGACACATTATTTAGAATACAGCTGTATACACCTTGCTACTTATCTTGCAAGATACATGCTATAAATGCTTTGGCCCTTGTGCCGTTAACTGAGCATTCCTCCTAAGTCTTACTTCCTTTTGCTTCAGGGGTAGCGAAGCCATTCATGGAGCAAGGGGACAAGGCCAACAGAGGGACCCTGTCATGGATGTTGTCTAATGATACTGTATCCTCGTGTGTCTATTGGAAAGATGGATGCTATAGATGGTAGCCAAGTTTGACTGCCCACGGCGCATATGAAGCTTTGGGACAGCTTGCCTATATTAGAAATTCTCGTAAATTGGCAGTTTAGTCAAATCATGTTGGTTTTTGCCCTGCTCGTGCAGTGACTATGCAGTTATGTGAATTCACAGCCATTAGTATGGTATAGAACAAAAGAAACAGATGATTCACCATCCAGCCGTGAATTCTTTTATTCCAAAAACGGTACCGTGTGAACATGGTTCCCTGACATTCCGTGGTAGTTAAGAGGAGTTGAGCCTTCTCATCTTTGTCTAGCTTTGCCAAAGAAGGGGGTGGGCACGGACAAAGCCTGACTTGTCCAAAAAGCCAGGCGGGAAATGGTTTAGGAGTGAATGTGCGTGTCATTACATGTTACTTACTCGCAAGGTATTTATTAACTTCTCTTGTTGTTTTTGTGGACAGGGTTTACTATGGTATTGCATGGTCATTCCAAGCAGAAGTTACATGCATGCGTGTCCTAATTTTGCACTATTGTTAAGTTTATGTGGCCAAGCACTCTCTCAGCCCTGCCTTTCTTTTGAGCGTCATGTGGCCCCTAATGATACTGCAAAAGGCTTGTGTGTCTTTTGGTGGCTGAGTATTTCTTCACAAAAATCTATACTTTGCTCAAGAAGGGCCATCATGGAAACCACGACTCCCCAAAACAAGAGAAAGGAAAAACAATGAATTGATCGTTACCGCCTATTTATTTCATTTCAATGTGAATACTAACCAATGGGTTCCCCTGGTAGACTCAGGTTATCGGTGTAAAGAATCTGGACCTGCCAATATAGCAGTTACTTTTGTGACTCAAGGGTTTAGATCCTGGTGTAAGGTAGATCCCCCCTGGAGAACGGGCTAATGGCAACTACCGATCGTACCATGGATTCTTGCCTCGCCCGAGCAAATCCACATGGTCATGAGAGCAGCCTACGGCAGGCTACTAGTCGCCATGGCGGTCGCAAAGGAGAACCGTTCGGACATGCAGTCGAGCAATGTTCACTTCTCACTCTCACACTTAATATGTACACAAGGATCTGTGTCAAGTTGTGTTCCTCACTGTAATATTGGTATTGTATGTTTATATGTCTTGCACAGACCCCGTATAATTATGTGTGCTTATCGAAATTCGTTTGCGATGGGATGGTCTGGACTAGGGCCTCTGCGCTCATTGCCTGATCAATCCGTACGTGTGTCCTTCCTCACCTCCAGTGTAGATCACGCACCTCCCCAATGTGCACTTAGCTGTTTGGAGCCCTTGGTGACTGTTGATATAAAGCCAGCCACATTTTTCCCCTAAAGTAATGGCCCCATGAATATGCGTGAGTCTACTACAGGTTTCACATGCATATGTATTTGAAGCAGACCGCTTAGCGATGAGCATAGAGACCCACGATCCTGGCAGAATTTGCAAAGCTCGATAGGCTCCTTTTCTGTTGGCCAAGGCTGTTTGTCTTTATTTTTTTATTTTATGTATTTTAGTTTCATTTTATTGGTTTATTAGTCGTTGGAAGCTAATCTATCTTTTTACCGAAAGATTTGTAGTGGTTTCTGTCTTACAGAACACCTTGACCATGAAGGTAGCCATGGAACTTTACATGTAGTTACCCATCACGATGGCCCCCCTCCCATGCGCCATGCTCTACCTTGATTCCGTTGGCTTGTCCCAGCATGTATGTCTGCGTATATCGTTCGCTTCCTACTTTCCATTTTTGCTACAGCCATGGTAATCCTGTAATTTTACAATCTTTTTTTTTTTTTTGTCACAACGTGTAACTGAATATTGGAATTCCATTTGGCCCACTGACTTAAGGAATTCTGCCTGCATCAATTGAAGGAAATGTATGTTATGCATATCACTGGGGTGATATAATCTTGATGAGAGATATGACCCCTACTAGTGAGAAGGAAATTGCTCTACCCACTCTCAGTATTCTTGCCTGAAGGGAAAATCCCCCAACTGGGACAGTGATAGCACTAGGAAGGGTATAACGCGTCCTTGGAGGCGTGCACCAAACACAAAGTTGGCCTCTTTTTTGTTTTTGTGTGGAATAAACAACATCATATTATTAGCGAATGGGTATTTTATGCATTTCTATTGGTTTTTTTTGGCAGGTCAATAAGGAAAAAATTGTATGTTTTTATTCCAATCAATATTTTCATTTATGTTGTATCATCTATTACCCTTGTAGACCTGAGTTCTTTTGATTTTTTGATAGTAGTCAACACTTTCTTCAAAATGTCTGTGCTATTTCGATAAGTTAAGGCATTTGACCTTTGTCCACTCTTATTTTCTTTGTGAATGTAGGGCATAAATTTTCGAGAGATGCCACTGAATTTTGTGGTCTGTGGTAGTTCAGAGGAGTCCAACTCTTAGTAGCCCCCTTGGACTGTAGCCACCAGAGCTAATCCTGATGTCATAGTTCCCCGATATCCTGGAGGCTTGCTCAAACTCATGTGCATTGGGTCATGTTGTGATACCATCAAGGTTTCCCTAATCTCAATCTCATAATCACACGTCGTACACTGCCAAACTCCTCGGTCTATTTCCGCCAGTCAGGGTGCGCATTTTCAATTGACGTATGGCTGCGATGCCACTGAATCGAATCATCACCCCAAACCCCCACCTTGGTGTTATGTTTCCATATCCAAGTTTTCGGATATAAATATTGAGAGCTTCGCTTCCGAGCTAGCAGTCCTTCTCCACATGAATGGTTCGTGACGCTTGAAAAGATCCATAGGCAACTATACATTAAATGAGGAAACATTCGATCACTATTTATCTTTATTTCTTGTAAGCTGTGTCACCTGAACCGTGACTTTATTTTTTGCTTTAGATTAATAAACCATAATGGAGCTATTTATCATTCCTCATTAATTTCAGTGTATCAAAGAGTTAGGCAAATGTGTTTTAAAACATACATTAAATATTATTTTTATGCTCCTGAGTACTCTCACTGTTTATCAGAATATCTTCCATATATACTGCTTCATGATGGATACCAATATAAATAATTTATGTGTGTTTAATATGCCTCACAGCTGGACAAAGTGAAATCCTTTGCATTCCACTCCCCAAAGGTAACCACTGCTACTGTTTGATTGGTGCTTGGCATACAATTTTCTATGTATATTGAAATACACATACATAAATAGATACATTGGTTGCTCATCAACTGATTTACTAATCTGTTAGATATGAAATTGGAATCACAGAATAACACTGATCTCATACTCACATTCTTCACTTAACAAGATGTGTGCTTTTAAATTGTTTTCATTAAGGTATAACTTAGACAAAATAAAATTCACTCCTTTTAGTGTCCCCCCCGTTCTGTAAGCCTTGAAAGGTACATACAAATTTTATAACCA
>JAJLRB010002439.1:0-29685 GCA_020976825.1 Odocoileus hemionus | reverse complement strand
ATATGCACTGCATATGACATCACAATCACTCTTTATGACATCACACCACTTAATTTATGACTTCAAGTCCACCATATATGACATCATATCCACTCTATCTGACCTCACGTGCACTGTATCTGTGTCATCACACCCGCTCTATCGAATATCACAGCCAATATATGTATGATATCACACCCACTATATCTGTGACATCATATCCACTCTATTTATGACATCATAGCCAGTATATATGACACCACAACACTGTGTGTTGATGACACCACACTCAGCATTTGCATGACAATATTTGCACTACAGATGACATCTCATCCATGCTATCTAAGCAAACCTCAGTATTTTTCATGTCACATCCACTTCAGGCATGACATCACACCCACTCTATCAGACATCCCATCCACTGTGTCTTTGTCATCGCAACCTCTCAAGGGATATCACAGCCAGTTTTGTATGACATCACACCCACTATAGGGGTGATATCGTACGCACTATATATAACATCACATCCACTGCTTATACCATCACAATACTGGACTTATGACAGCACAACCTCTACATATGCAACCACATCCAGTATGCAGGGAAACATAGACACTACACATGTGACATCACAACCACTATTGTGCGTCCTTACACCCACTGTATTGACAACATCACACCCACTCTCTGTATGACATCACACCCGGCATAGGTATAACATCGTTGGCACTATGGTAGACGTCACACCCTCACTTTATGACATCACACCAACATTTTTAAGACATCACACCCAGCATATTTGACATTATATCCACGGTATCTCTGTCATCACATCCACTCTATGGATGATATCCTACCATCTGTAGTTATGAGATCTCCTCGACTATATATGACGACATCATATCCATTGCATCATACATCAGGTTCACTCTATTTGTAGCGTCGCAGAAACTGTACCTGTGTCTCACACACACTCTTTCCATCATATCACAACCTTGGTATGTATGACATCACACCAACTATATGTTTAACATCATATACACTATAGAAAACATCACATGCACATTTTATGAGACCCATCACACCACATTACTTATGACAGCAAATGCACTGATCCCATGATATTACTCCCACTCTGACATTGCATCCACAGTATCTGTGTCATCACAACCACTCTATTGATGATCTCTGAACCACTGTATATATGACATCACACCCAGTTTATGTATGACATCTTATGACCTATACATAACGTCACATCCACTCTTTATGATTTCACACCGTTGTAGTCATCACATTGCATCCACTGAATTCATGATATCACACTCACTATATATGACATCACACACAAGAAAACAGGATGTTATATCTGCCATCTCACCCACAATATCTGACACTGCATGCATTGTATCTGTGTCATCAAACCCAGTGTATCAATTACACCACATCCAGTCTCTGGATCACATCACACACACACTATATGTATGACATCATATTCAGCATGCATGACATGGCAAGAAATCTATGACATCAGACCCCTATACGTATGACATCACATCCAGTATATTAATGACATCATATCCAATATCTATGATATCACACACACTGCTTTCATGACAACACAACGGCTATTCCTGACATCACACCCACTATATTTGACATCACACCCACTGTATCAGTGTCGTCACACCCGATGTATCGATGACATCACAGCAAGCATGGAAGTCATCACCCTTGGCATACGTATGACATCATACACATTCCACAAGAACTCACATTCACAAGTTATGACATCAATGGTCAGTATTTATGACATCACCACCACTGCATTCATGACATCAGATCTTCTATATATGACATTACACCCACGGTGAATGACATCTCATCCCCTACACCTATGATATCACACCCACTCTATGTGTGTCATCACACCCAATATATCCACTTTATCAAAACCAGTGTATGTATGACATCACAGCCACTATACCTGTGACATAATATGCACTGCATATGACATCACAATCACTCTTTATGACATCACACCACTTAATTTATGACTTCAAGTCCACCATATATGACATCATATCCACTCTATCTGACCTCACGTGCACTGTATCTGTGTCATCACACCCGCTCTATCGAATATCACAGCCAATATATGTATGATATCACACCCACTATATCTGTGACATCATATCCACTCTATTTATGACATCATAGCCAGTATATATGACACCACAACACTGTGTGTTGATGACACCACACTCAGCATTTGCATGACAATATTTGCACTACAGATGACATCTCATCCATGCTATCTAAGCAAACCTCAGTATTTTTCATGTCACATCCACTTCAGGCATGACATCACACCCACTCTATCAGACATCCCATCCACTGTGTCTTTGTCATCGCAACCTCTCAAGGGATATCACAGCCAGTTTTGTATGATGACATCACACCCACTATAGGGGTGATATCGTACGCACTATATATAACATCACATCCACTGCTTATACCATCACAATACTGGACTTATGACAGCACAACCTCTACATATGCAACCACATCCAGTATGCAGGGAAACATAGACACTACACATGTGACATCACAACCACTATTGTGCGTCCTTACACCCACTGTATTGACAACATCACACCCACTCTCTGTATGACATCACACCCGGCATAGGTATAACATCGTTGGCACTATGGTAGACGTCACACCCTCACTTTATGACATCACACCAACATTTTTAAGACATCACACCCAGCATATTTGACATTATATCCACGGTATCTCTGTCATCACATCCACTCTATGGATGATATCCTACCATCTGTAGTTATGAGATCTCCTCGACTATATATGACGACATCATATCCATTGCATCATACATCAGGTTCACTCTATTTGTAGCGTCGCAGAAACTGTACCTGTGTCTCACACACACTCTTTCCATCATATCACAACCTTGGTATGTATGACATCACACCAACTATATGTTTAACATCATATACACTATAGAAAACATCACATGCACATTTTATGAGACCCATCACACCACATTACTTATGACAGCAAATGCACTGATCCCATGATATTACTCCCACTCTGACATTGCATCCACAGTATCTGTGTCATCACAACCACTCTATTGATGATCTCTGAACCACTGTATATATGACATCACACCCAGTTTATGTATGACATCTTATGACCTATACATAACGTCACATCCACTCTTTATGATTTCACACCGTTGTAGTCATCACATTGCATCCACTGAATTCATGATATCACACTCACTATATATGACATCACACACAAGAAAACAGGATGTTATATCTGCCATCTCACCCACAATATCTGACACTGCATGCATTGTATCTGTGTCATCAAACCCAGTGTATCAATTACACCACATCCAGTCTCTGGATCACATCACACACACTATATGTATGACATCATATTCAGCATGCATGACATGGCAAGAAATCTATGACATCAGACCCCTATACGTATGACATCACATCCAGTATATTAATGACATCATATCCAATATCTATGATATCACACACACTGCTTTCATGACAACACAACGGCTATTCCTGACATCACACCCACTATATTTGACATCACACCCACTGTATCAGTGTCGTCACACCCGATGTATCGATGACATCACAGCAAGCATGGAAGTCATCACCCTTGGCATACGTATGACATCATACACATTCCACAAGAACTCACATTCACAAGTTATGACATCAATGGTCAGTATTTATGACATCACCACCACTGCATTCATGACATCAGATCTTCTATATATGACATTACACCCACGGTGAATGACATCTCATCCCCTACACCTATGATATCACACCCACTCTATGTGTGTCATCACACCCAATATATCCACTTTATCAAAACCAGTGTATGTATGACATCACAGCCACTATACCTGTGACATAATATGCACTGCATATGACATCACAATCACTCTTTATGACATCACACCACTTAATTTATGACTTCAAGTCCACCATATATGACATCATATCCACTCTATCTGACCTCACGTGCACGTATCTGTGTCATCACACCCGCTCTATCGAATATCACAGCCAATATATGTATGATATCACACCCACTATATCTGTGACATCATATCCACTCTATTTATGACATCATAGCCAGTATATATGACACCACAACACTGTGTGTTGATGACACCACACTCAGCATTTGCATGACAATATTTGCACTACAGATGACATCTCATCCATGCTATCTAAGCAAACCTCAGTATTTTTCATGTCACATCCACTTCAGGCATGACATCACACCCACTCTATCAGACATCCCATCCACTGTGTCTTTGTCATCGCAACCTCTCAAGGGATATCACAGCCAGTTTTGTATGACATCACACCCACTATAGGGGTGATATCGTACGCACTATATATAACATCACATCCACTGCTTATACCATCACAATACTGGACTTATGACAGCACAACCTCTACATATGCAACCACATCCAGTATGCAGGGAAACATAGACACTACACATGTGACATCACAACCACTATTGTGCGTCCTTACACCCACTGTATTGACAACATCACACCCACTCTCTGTATGACATCACACCCGGCATAGGTATAACATCGTTGGCACTATGGTAGACGTCACACCCTCACTTTATGACATCACACCAACATTTTTAAGACATCACACCCAGCATATTTGACATTATATCCACGGTATCTCTGTCATCACATCCACTCTATGGATGATATCCTACCATCTGTAGTTATGAGATCTCCTCGACTATATATGACGACATCATATCCATTGCATCATACATCATCAGTTCACTCTATTTGTAGCGTCGCAGAAACTGTACCTGTGTCTCACACACACTCTTTCCATCATATCACAACCTTGGTATGTATGACATCACACACAACTATATGTTTAACATCATATACACTATAGAAAACATCACATGCACATTTTATGAGACCCATCACACCACATTACTTATGACAGCAAATGCACTGATCCCATGATATTACTCCCACTCTGACATTGCATCCACAGTATCTGTGTCATCACAACCACTCTATTGATGATCTCTGAACCACTGTATATATGACATCACACCCAGTTTATGTATGACATCTTATGACCTATACATAACGTCACATCCACTCTTTATGATTTCACACCGTTGTAGTCATCACATTGCATCCACTGAATTCATGATATCACACTCACTATATATGACATCACACACAAGAAAAACAGGATGTTATATCTGCCATCTCACCCACAATATCTGACACTGCATGCATTGTATCTGTGTCATCAAACCCAGTGTATCAATTACACCACATCCAGTCTCTGGATCACATCACACACACTATATGTATGATATCATATTCAGCATGCATGACATGGCAAGAAATCTATGACATCAGACCCCTATACATGACATCACATCCAGTATATTAATGACATCATATCCAATATCTATGATATCACACACACTGCTTTCATGACAACACAACGGCTATTCCTGACATCACACCCACTATATTTGACATCACACCCACTGTATCAGTGTCGTCACACCCGATGTATCGATGACATCACAGCAAGCATGGAAGTCATCACCCTTGGCATACGTATGACATCATACACATTCCACAAGAAACTCACATTCACAAGTTATGACATCAATGGTCAGTATTTATGACATCACCACCACTGCATTCATGACATCAGATCTTCTATATATGACATTACACCCACGGTGAATGACATCTCATCCCCTACACCTATGATATCACACCCACTCTATGTGTGTCATCACACCCAATATATCCACTTTATCAAAACCAGTGTATGTATGACATCACAGCCACTATACCTGTGACATAATATGCACTGCATATGACATCACAATCACTCTTTATGACATCACACCACTTAATTTATGACTTCAAGTCCACCATATATGACATCATATCCACTCTATCTGACCTCACGTGCACGGTATCTGTGTCATCACACCCCGCTCTATCGAATATCACAGCCAATATATGTATGATATCACACCCACTATATCTCTGTGACATCATATCCACTCTATTTATGACATCATAGCCAGTATATATGACACCACAACACTGTGTGTTGATGATGACACACTCAGCATTTGCATGACAATATTTGCACTACAGATGACATCTCATCCATGCTATCTAAGCAAACCTCAGTATTTTTCATGTCACATCCACTTCAGGCATGACATCACACCCACTCTATCAGACATCCCATCCACTGTGTCTTTGTCATCGCAACCTCTCAAGGGATATCACAGCCAGTTTTGTATGACATCACACCCACTATAGGGGTGATATCGTACGCACTATATATAACATCACATCCACTGCTTATACCATCACAATACTGGACTTATGACAGCACAACCTCTACATATGCAACCACATCCAGTATGCAGGGAAACATAGACACTACACATGTGACATCACAACCACTATTGTGCGTCCTTACACCCACTGTATTGACAACATCACACCCACTCTCTGTATGACATCACACCCGGCATAGGTATAACATCGTTGGCACTATGGTAGACGTCACACCCTCACTTTATGACATCACACCAACATTTTTAAGACATCACACCCAGCATATTTGACATTATATCCACGGTATCTCTGTCATCACATCCACTCTATGGATGATATCCTACCATCTGTAGTTATGAGATCTCCTCGACTATATATGACGACATCATATCCATTGCATCATACATCAGGTTCACTCTATTTGTAGCGTCGCAGAAACTGTACCTGTGTCTCACACACACTCTTTCCATCATATCACAACCTTGGTATGTATGACATCACACCAACTATATGTTTAACATCATATACACTATAGAAAACATCACATGCACATTTTATGAGACCCATCACACCACATTACTTATGACAGCAAATGCACTGATCCCATGATATTACTCCCACTCTGACATTGCATCCACAGTATCTGTGTCATCACAACCACTCTATTGATGATGATCTCTGAACCACTGTATATATGACATCACACACCCAGTTTATGTATGACATCTTATGACCTATACATAACGTCACATCCACTCTTTATGATTTCACACCGTTGTAGTCATCACATTGCATCCACTGAATTCATGATATCACACTCACTATATATGACATCACACACAAGAAAACAGGATGTTATATCTGCCATCTCACCCACAATATCTGACACTGCATGCATTGTATCTGTGTCATCAAACCCAGTGTATCAATTACACCACATCCAGTCTCTGGATCACATCACACACACTATATGTATGACATCATATTCAGCATGCATGACATGGCAAGAAATCTATGACATCAGACCCCTATACGTATGACATCACATCCAGTATATTAATGACATCATATCCAATATCTATGATATCACACACACTGCTTTCATGACAACACAACGGCTATTCCTGACATCACACCCACTATATTTGACATCACACACCACTGTATCAGTGTCGTCACACACCGATGTATCGATGACATCACAGCAAGCATGGAAGTCATCACCCTTGGCATACGTATGACATCATACACATTCCACAAGAACTCACATTCACAAGTTATGACATCAATGGTCAGTATTTATGACATCACCACCACTGCATTCATGACATCAGATCTTCTATATATGACATTACACCCACGGTGAATGACATCTCATCCCCTACACCTATGATATCACACCCACTCTATGTGTGTCATCACACCCAATATATCCACTTTATCAAAACCAGTGTATGTATGACATCACAGCCACTATACCTGTGACATAATATGCACTGCATATGACATCACAATCACTCTTTATGACATCACACCACTTAATTTATGACTTCAAGTCCACCATATATGACATCATATCCACTCTATCTGACCTCACGTGCACGGTATCTGTGTCATCACACCCGCTCTATCGAATATCACAGCCAATATATGTATGATATCACACACCCACTATATCTGTGACATCATATCCACTCTATTTATGACATCATAGCCAGTATATATGACACCACAACACTGTGTGTTGATGACACCACACTCAGCATTTGCATGACAATATTTGCACTACAGATGACATCTCATCCATGCTATCTAAGCAAACCTCAGTATTTTTCATGTCACATCCACTTCAGGCATGACATCACACCCACTCTATCAGACATCCCATCCACTGTGTCTTTGTCATCGCAACCTCTCAAGGGATATCACAGCCAGTTTTTGTATGACATCACACCCACTATAGGGGTGATATCGTACGCACTATATATAACATCACATCCACTGCTTATACCATCACAATACTGGACTTATGACAGCACAACCTCTACATATGCAACCACATCCAGTATGCAGGGAAACATAGACACTACACATGTGACATCACAACCACTATTGTGCGTCCTTACACCCACTGTATTGACAACATCACACCCACTCTCTGTATATGACATCACACCCGGCATAGGTATAACATCGTTGGCACTATGGTAGACGTCACACCCTCACTTTATGACATCACACCAACATTTTTAAGACATCACACCCAGCATATTTGACATTATATCCACGGTATCTCTGTCATCACATCCACTCTATGGATGATATCCTACCATCTGTAGTTATGAGATCTCCTCGACTATATATGACGACATCATATCCATTGCATCATACATCAGGTTCACTCTATTTGTAGCGTCGCAGAAACTGTACCTGTGTCTCACACACACTCTTTCCATCATATCACAACCTTGGTATGTATGACATCACACCAACTATATGTTTTTAAACATCATATACACTATAGAAAACATCACATGCACATTTTATGAGACCCATCACACCACATTACTTATGACAGCAAATGCACTGATCCCATGATATTATCCCACTCTGACATTGCATCCACAGTATCTGTGTCATCACAACCACTCTATTGATGATCTCTGAACCACTGTATATATGACATCACACCCAGTTTATGTATGACATCTTATGACCTATACATAACGTCACATCCACTCTTTTTATGATTTCACACCGTTGTAGTCATCACATTGCATCCACTGAATTCATGATATCACACTCACTATATATGACATCACACACAAGAAAACAGGATGTTATATCTGCCATCTCACCCACAATATCTGACACTGCATGCATTGTATCTGTGTCATCAAACCCAGTGTATCAATTACACCACATCCAGTCTCTGGATCACATCACACACACTATATATATGACATCATATTCAGCATGCATGACATGACATGGCAAGAAATCTATGACATCAGACCCCTATACGTATGACATCACATCCAGTATATTAATGACATCATATCCAATATCTATGATATCACACACACTGCTTTCATGACAACACAACGGCTATTCCTGACATCACACCCACTATATTTGACATCACACCCACTGTATCAGTGTCGTCACACCCGATGTATCGATGACATCACAGCAAGCATGGAAGTCATCACCCTTGGCATACGTATGACATCATACACATTCCACAAGAACTCACATTCACAAGTTATGACATCAATGGTCAGTATTTATGACATCACCACCACTGCATTCATGACATCAGATCTTCTATATATATGACATTACACCCACGGTGAATGACATCTCATCCCCTACACCTATGATATCACACCCACTCTATGTGTGTCATCACACCCAATATATCCACTTTATCAAAACCAGTGTATGTATGACATCACAGCCACTATACCTGTGACATAATATGCACTGCATATGACATCACAATCACTCTTTATGACATCACACCACTTAATTTATGACTTCAAGTCCACCATATATGACATCATATCCACTCTATCTGACCTCACGTGCACGGTATCTGTGTCATCACACCCGCTCTATCGAATATCACAGCCAATATATGTATGATATCACACCCACTATATCTGTGACATCATATCCACTCTCTATATGACATCATAGCCAGTATATATGACACCACAACACTGTGTGTTGATGACACCACACTCAGCATTTGCATGACAATATTTGCACTACAGATGACATCTCATCCATGCTATCTAAGCAAACCTCAGTATTTTTCATGTCACATCCACTTCAGGCATGACATCACACCCACTGTATCAGACATCCCATCCACTGTGTCTTTGTCATCGCAACCTCTCAAGGGATATCACAGCCAGTTTTGTATGACATCACACCCACTATAGGGGTGATATCGTACGCACTATATATAACATCACATCCACTGCTTATACCATCACAATACTGGACTTATGACAGCACAACCTCTACATATGCAACCACATCCAGTATGCAGGGAAACATAGACACTACACATGTGACATCACAACCACTATTGTGCGTCCTTACACCCACTGTATTGACAACATCACACCCACTCTCTGTATGACATCACACCCGGCATAGGTATAACATCGTTGGCACTATGGTAGACGTCACACCCTCACTTTATGACATCACACCAACATTTTTAAGACATCACACCCAGCATATTTGACATTATATCCACGGTATCTCTGTCATCACATCCACTCTATGGATGATATCCTACCATCTGTAGTTATGAGATCTCCTCGACTATATATGACGACATCATATCCATTGCATCATACATCAGGTTCACTCTATTTGTAGCGTCGCAGAAACTGTACCTGTGTCTCACACACACTCTTTCCATCATATCACAACCTTGGTATGTATGACATCACACCAACTATATGTTTAACATCATATACACTATAGAAAACATCACATGCACATTTTTATGAGACCCATCACACCACATTACTTATGACAGCAAATGCACTGATCCCATGATATTACTCCCACTCTGACATTGCATCCACAGTATCTGTGTCATCACAACCACTCTATTGATGATCTCTGAACCACTGTATATATGACATCACACCCAGTTTATGTATGACATCTTATGACCTATACATAACGTCACATCCACTTTTATGATTTCACACCGTTGTAGTCATCACATTGCATCCACTGAATTCATGATATCACACTCACTATATATGACATCACACACAAGAAAACAGGATGTTATATCTGCCATCTCACCCACAATATCTGACACTGCATGCATTGTATCTGTGTCATCAAAACCAGTGTATCAATTACACCACATCCAGTCTCTGGATCACATCACACACACTATATGTATGACATCATATTCAGCATGCATGACATGGCAAGAAATCTATGACATCAGACCCCTATACGTATGACATCACATCCAGTATATTAATGACATCATATCCAATATCTATGATATCACACACACTGCTTTCATGACAACACAACGGCTATTCCTGACATCACACCCACTATATTTGACATCACACCCACTGTATCAGTGTCGTCACACCCGATGTATCGATGACATCACAGCAAGCATGGAAGTCATCACCCTTGGCATACGTATGACATCATACACATTCCACAAGAACTCACATTCACAAGTTATGACATCAATGGTCAGTATTTATGACATCACCACCACTGCATTCATGACATCAGATCTTCTATATATGACATTACACCCACGGTGAATGACATCTCATCCCCTACACCTATGATATCACACCCACTCTATGTGTGTCATCACACCCAATATATCCACTTTATCAAAACCAGTGTATGTATGACATCACAGCCACTATACCTGTGACATAATATGCACTGCATATGACATCACAATCACTCTTTATGACATCACACCACTTAATTTATGACTTCAAGTCCACCATATATGACATCATATCCACTCTATCTGACCTCACGTGCACGGTATCTGTGTCATCACACCCGCTCTATCGAATATCACAGCCAATATATGTATGATATCACACCCACTATATCTGTGACATCATATCCACTCTATTTATGACATCATAGCCAGTATATATGACACCACAACACTGTGTGTTGATGACACCACACTCAGCATTTGCATGACAATATTTGCACTACAGATGACATCTCATCCATGCTATCTAAGCAAACCTCAGTATTTTTCATGTCACATCCACTTCAGGCATGACATCACACCCACTCTGTATCAGACATCCCATCCACTGTGTCTTTGTCATCGCAACCTCTCAAGGGATATCACAGCCAGTTTTGTATGACATCACACCCACTATAGGGGTGATATCGTACGCACTATATATAACATCACATCCACTGCTTATACCATCACAATACTGGACTTATGACAGCACAACCTCTACATATGCAACCACATCCAGTATGCAGGGAAACATAGACACTACACATGTGACATCACAACCACTATTGTGCGTCCTTACACCCACTGTATTGACAACATCACACCCACTCTCTGTATGACATCACACCCGGCATAGGTATAACATCGTTGGCACTATGGTAGACGTCACACCCTCACTTTATGATGACATCACACCAACATTTTTAAGACATCACACCCAGCATATTTGACATTATATCCACGGTATCTCTGTCATCACATCCACTCTATGGATGATATCCTACCATCTGTAGTTATGAGATCTCCTCGACTATATATGACGACATCATATCCATTGCATCATACATCAGGTTCACTCTATTTGTAGCGTCGCAGAAACTGTACCTGTGTCTCACACACACACTTTTCCATCATATCACAACCTTGGTATGTATGACATCACACCAACTATATGTTTAACATCATATACACTATAGAAAACATCACATGCACATTTTATGAGACCCATCACACCACATTACTTATGACAGCAAATGCACTGATCCCATGATATTACTCCCACTCTGACATTGCATCCACAGTATCTGTGTCATCACAACCACTCTATTGATGATCTCTGAACCACTGTATATATGACATCACACCCAGTTTATGTATGACATCTTATGACCTATACATAACGTCACATCCACTCTTTATGATTTCACACCGTTGTAGTCATCACATTGCATCCACTGAATTCATGATATCACACTCACTATATATGACATCACACACAAGAAAACAGGATGTTATATCTGCCATCTCACCCACAATATCTGACACTGCATGCATTGTATCTGTGTCATCAAACCCAGTGTATCAATTACACCACATCCAGTCTCTGGATCACATCACACACACTATATGTATGACATCATATTCAGCATGCATGACATGGCAAGAAATCTATGACATCAGACCCCTATACGTATGACATCACATCCAGTATATTAATGACATCATATCCAATATCTATGATATCACACACACTGCTTTCATGACAACACAACGGCTATTCCTGACATCACACCCACTATATTTGACATCACACCCACTGTATCAGTGTCGTCACACCCGATGTATCGATGACATCACAGCAAGCATGGAAGTCATCACCCTTGGCATACGTATGACATCATACACATTCCACAAGAACTCACATTCACAAGTTATGACATCAATGGTCAGTATTTATGACATCACCACCACTGCATTCATGACATCAGATCTTCTATATATGACATTACACCCACGGTGAATGACATCTCATCCCCTACACCTATGATATCACACCCACTCTATGTGTGTCATCACACCCAATATATCCACTTTATCAAAACCAGTGTATGTATGACATCACAGCCACTATACCTGTGACATAATATGCACTGCATATGACATCACAATCACTCTTTATGACATCACACCACTTAATTTATGACTTCAAGTCCACCATATATGACATCATATCCACTCTATCTGACCTCACGTGCACGGTATCTGTGTCATCACACCCGCTCTATCGAATATCACAGCCAATATATGTATGATATCACACCCACACCCACTATATCTGTGACATCATATCCACTCTATTTATGACATCATAGCCAGTATATATGACACCACAACACTGTGTGTTGATTGATGACACCACACTCAGCATTTGCATGACAATATTTGCACTACAGATGACATCTCATCCATGCTATCTAAGCAAACCTCAGTATTTTTCATGTCACATCCACTTCAGGCATGACATCACACCCACTGTATCAGACATCCCATCCACTGTGTCTTTGTCATCAAACCTCTCAAGGGATATCACAGCCAGTTTTGTATGACATCACACCCACTATAGGGGTGATATCGTACGCACTATATATAACATCACATCCACTGCTTATACCATCACAATACTGGACTTATGACAGCACAACCTCTACATATGCAACCACATCCAGTATGCAGGGAAACATAGACACTACACATGTGACATCACAACCACTATTGTGCGTCCTTACACCCACTGTATTGACAACATCACACCCACTCTCTGTATGACATCACACCCGGCATAGGTATAACATCGTTGGCACTATGGTAGACGTCACACCCTCACTTTATGACATCACACCAACATTTTTTAGACATCATCACACCCAGCATATTTGACATTATATCCACGGTATCTCTGTCATCACATCCACTCTATGGATGATATCCTACCATCTGTAGTTATGAGATCTCCTCGACTATATATGACGACATCATATCCATTGCATCATACATCAGGTTCACTCTATTTGTAGCGTCGCAGAAACTGTACCTGTGTCTCACACACACACTTTTCCATCATATCACAACCTTGGTATGTATGACATCACACCAACTATATGTTTAACATCATATACACTATAGAAAACATCACATGCACATTTTATGAGACCCATCACACCACATTACTTATGACAGCAAATGCACTGATCCCATGATATTACTCCCACTCTGACATTGCATCCACAGTATCTGTGTCATCACAACCACTCTATTGATGATCTCTGAACCACTGTATATATGACATCACACCCAGTTTATGTATGACATCTTATGACCTATACATAACGTCACATCCACTCTTTATGATTTCACACCGTTGTAGTCATCACATTGCATCCACTGAATTCATGATATCACACTCACTATATATGACATCACACACAAGAAAACAGGATGTTATATCTGCCATCTCACCCACAATATCTGACACTGCATGCATTGTATCTGTGTCATCAAACCCAGTGTATCAATTACACCACATCCAGTCTCTGGATCACATCACACACACTATATGTATGACATCATATTCAGCATGCATGACATGGCAAGAAATCTATGATGACATCAGACCCCTATACGTATGACATGACATCACATCCAGTATATTAATGACATCATATCCAATATCTATGATATCACACACACTGCTTTCATGACAACACAACGGCTATTCCTGACATCACACCCACTATATTTGACATCACACCCACTGTATCAGTGTCGTCACACCCGATGTATCGATGACATCACAGCAAGCATGGAAGTCATCACCCTTGGCATACGTATGACATCATACACATTCCACAAGAACTCACATTCACAAGTTATGACATCAATGGTCAGTATTTATGACATCACCACCACTGCATTCATGACATCAGATCTTCTATATATGACATTACACCCACGGTGAATGACATCTCATCCCCTACACCTATGATATCACACCCACTCTATGTGTGTCATCACACCCAATATATCCACTTTATCAAAACCAGTGTATGTATGACATCACAGCCACTATACCTGTGACATAATATGCACTGCATATGACATCACAATCACTCTTTATGACATCACACCACTTAATTTTTATGACTTCAAGTCCACCATATATGACATCATATCCACTCTATCTGACCTCACGTGCACGGTATCTGTGTCATCACACCCGCTCTATCGAATATCACAGCCAATATATGTATGATATCACACCCACTATATCTGTGACATCATATCCACTCTATTTATGACATCATAGCCAGTATATATGACACCACAACACTGTGTGTTGATGACACCACACTCAGCATTTGCATGACAAATTTGCACTACAGATGACATCTCATCCATGCTATCTAAGCAAACCTCAGTATTTTTCATGTCACATCCACTTCAGGCATGACATCACACCCACTGTATCAGACATCCCATCCACTGTGTCTTTGTCATCGCAACCTCTCAAGGGATATCACAGCCAGTTTTGTATGACATCACACCCACTATAGGGGTGATATCGTACGCACTATATATAACATCACATCCACTGCTTATACCATCACAATACTGGACTTATGACAGCACAACCTCTACATATGCAACCACATCCAGTATGCAGGGAAACATAGACACTACACATGTGACATCACAACCACTATTGTGCGTCCTTACACCCACTGTATTGACAACATCACACCCACTCTCTGTATGACATCACACCCGGCATAGGTATAACATCGTTGGCACTATGGTAGACGTCACACCCTCACTTTATGACATCACACCAACATTTTTAAGACATCACACCCAGCATATTTGACATTATATCCACGGTATCTCTGTCATCACATCCACTCTATGGATGATATCCTACCATCTGTAGTTATGAGATCTCCTCGACTATATATGACGACATCATATCCATTGCATCATACATCAGGTTCACTCTATTTGTAGCGTCGCAGAAACTGTACCTGTGTCTCACACACACTCTTTCCATCATATCACAACCTTGGTATGTATGACATCACACCAACTATATGTTTAACATCATATACACTATAGAAAACATCACATGCACATTTTATGAGACCCATCACACCACATTACTTATGACAGCAAATGCACTGATCCCATGATATTACTCCCACTCTGACATTGCATCCACAGTATCTGTGTCATCACAACCACTCTATTGATGATCTCTGAACCACTGTATATATGACATCACACCCAGTTTATGTATGACATCTTATGACCTATACATAACGTCACATCCACTCTTTATGATTTCACACCGTTGTAGTCATCACATTGCATCCACTGAATTCATGATATCACACTCACTATATATGACATCACACACAAGAAAACAGGATGTTATATCTGCCATCTCACCCACAATATCTGACACTGCATGCATTGTATCTGTGTCATCAAACCCAGTGTATCAATTACACCACATCCAGTCTCTGGATCACATCACACACACTATATGTATGACATCATATTCAGCATGCATGACATGGCAAGAAATCTATGACATCAGACCCCTATACGTATGACATCACATCCAGTATATTAATGACATCATATCCAATATCTATGATATCACACACACTGCTTTCATGACAACACAACGGCTATTCCTGACATCACACCCACTATATTTGACATCACACCCACTGTATCAGTGTCGTCACACCCGATGTATCGATGACATCACAGCAAGCATGGAAGTCATCACCCTTGGCATACGTATGACATCATACACATTCCACAAGAACTCACATTCACAAGTTATGACATCAATGGTCAGTATTTATGACATCACCACCACTGCATTCATGACATCAGATCTTCTATATATGACATTACACCCACGGTGAATGACATCTCATCCCCTACACCTATGATATCACACCCACTCTATGTGTGTCATCACACCCAATATATCCACTTTATCAAAACCAGTGTATGTATGACATCACAGCCACTATACCTGTGACATAATATGCACTGCATATGACATCACAATCACTCTTTATGACATCACACCACTTAATTTATGACTTCAAGTCCACCATATATGACATCATATCCACTCTATCTGACCTCACGTGCACGGTATCTGTGTGTCATCACACCCGCTCTATCGAATATCACAGCCAATATATGTATGATATCACACCCACTATATCTGTGACATCATATCCACTCTATTTTTATGACATCATAGCCAGTATATATGACACCACAACACTGTGTGTTGATGACACCACACTCAGCATTTGCATGACAATATTTGCACTACAGATGACATCTCATCATCATGCTATCTAAGCAAACCTCAGTATTTTTCATGTCACATCCACTTCAGGCATGACATCACACCCACTGTATCAGACATCCCATCCACTGTGTCTTTGTCATCGCAACCTCTCAAGGGATATCACAGCCAGTTTTGTATGACATCACACCCACTATAGGGGTGATATCGTACGCACTATATATAACATCACATCCACTGCTTATACCATCACAATACTGGACTTATGACAGCACAACCTCTACATATGCAACCACATCCAGTATGCAGGGAAACATAGACACTACACATGTGACATCACAACCACTATTGTGCGTCCTTACACCCACTGTATTGACAACATCACACCCACTCTCTGTATGACATCACACCCGGCATAGGTATAACATCGTTGGCACTATGGTAGACGTCACACCCTCACTTTATGACATCACACCAACATTTTTAAGACATCACACCCAGCATATTTGACATTATATCCACGGTATCTCTGTCATCACATCCACTCTATGGATGATATCCTACCATCTGTAGTTATGAGATCTCCTCGACTATATATGACGACATCATATCCATTGCATCATACATCAGGTTCACTCTATTTGTAGCGTCGCAGAAACTGTACCTGTGTCTCACACACACTCTTTCCATCATATCACAACCTTGGTATGTATGACATCACACCAACTATATGTTTAACATCATATACACTATAGAAAACATCACATGCACATTTTATGAGACCCATCACACACACACATTTACTTATGACAGCAAATGCACTGATCCCATGATATTACTCCCACTCTGACATTGCATCCACAGTATCTGTGTCATCACAACCACTCTATTGATGATCTCTGAACCACTGTATATATGACATCACACCCAGTTTATGTATGACATCTTATGACCTATACATAACGTCACATCCACTCTTTATGATTTCACACCGTTGTAGTCATCACATTGCATCCACTGAATTCATGATATCACACTCACTATATATGACATCACACACAAGAAAACAGGATGTTATATCTGCCATCTCACCCACAATATCTGACACTGCATGCATTGTATCTGTGTCATCAAACCCAGTGTATCAATTACACCACATCCAGTCTCTGGATCACATCACACACACTATATATATGACATCATATTCAGCATGCATGACATGGCAAGAAATCTATGACATCAGACCCCTATACGTATGACATCACATCCAGTATATTAATGACATCATATCCAATATCTATGATATCACACACACTGCTTTCATGACAACACAACGGCTATTCCTGACATCACACCCACTATATTTGACATCACACCCACCCACTGTATCAGTGTCGTCACACCCGATGTATCGATGACATCACAGCAAGCATGGAAGTCATCACCCTTGGCATACGTATGACATCATACACATTCCACAAGAACTCACATTCACAAGTTATGACATCAATGGTCAGTATTTATGACATCACCACCACTGCATTCATGACATCAGATCTTCTATATATGACATTACACCCACGGTGAATGACATCTCATCCCCTACACCTATGATATCACACCCACTCTATGTGTGTCATCACACCCAATATATCCACTTTATCAAAACCAGTGTATGTATGACATCACAGCCACTATACCTGTGACATAATATGCACTGCATATGACATCACAATCACTCTTTATGACATCACACCACTTAATTTATGACTTCAAGTCCACCATATATGACATCATATCCACTCTATCTGACCTCACGTGCACGGTATCTGTGTCATCACACCCCGCTCTATCGAATATCACAGCCAATATATGTATGATATCACACCCACTATATATCTGTGACATCATATCCACTCTATTTATGACATCATAGCCAGTGTATATGACACCACAACACTGTGTGTTGATGACACCACACTCAGCATTTGCATGACAATATTTGCACTACAGATGACATCTCATCCATGCTATCTAAGCAAACCTCAGTATTTTTCATGTCACATCCACTTCAGGCATGACATCACACACCACTGTATCAGACATCCCATCCACTGTGTCTTTGTCATCGCAACCTCTCAAGGGATATCACAGCCAGTTTTTGTATGACATCACACCCACTATAGGGGTGATATCGTACGCACTATATATAACATCACATCCACTGCTTATACCATCACAATACTGGACTTATGACAGCACAACCTCTACATATGCAACCACATCCAGTATGCAGGGAAACATAGACACTACACATGTGACATCACAACCACTATTGTGCGTCCTTACACCCACTGTATTGACAACATCACACCCACTCTCTGTATGACATCACACACCGGCATAGGTATAACATCGTTGGCACTATGGTAGACGTCACACCCTCACTTTATGACATCACACCAACATTTTTAAGACATCACACCCAGCATATTTGACATTATATCCACGGTATCTCTGTCATCACATCCACTCTATGGATGATATCCTACCATCTGTAGTTATGAGATCTCCTCGACTATATATGACGACATCATATCCATTGCATCATACATCAGGTTCACTCTATTTGTAGCGTCGCAGAAAACTGTACCTGTGTCTCACACACACTCTTTCCATCATATCACAACCTTGGTATGTATGACATCACACCAACTATATGTTTAACATCATATACACTATAGAAAACATCACATGCACATTTTATGAGACCCATCACACCACATTACTTATGACAGCAAATGCACTGATCCCATGATATTACTCCCACTCTGACATTGCATCCACAGTATCTGTGTCATCACAACCACTCTATTGATGATCTCTGAACCACTGTATATATGACATCACACCCAGTTTATGTATGACATCTTATGACCTATACATAACGTCACATCCACTCTTTATGATTTCACACCGTTGTAGTCATCACATTGCATCCACTGAATTCATGATATCACACTCACTATATATGACATCACACACAAGAAAACAGGATGTTATATCTGCCATCTCACCCACAATATCTGACACTGCATGCATTGTATCTGTGTCATCAAACCCAGTGTATCAATTACACCACATCCAGTCTCTGGATCACATCACACACACTATATGTATGACATCATATTCAGCATGCATGACATGGCAAGAAATCTATGACATCAGACCCCTATACGTATGACATCACACCCTATACGTATGGCATCACATCCAGTATATTAATGACATCATATCCAATATCTATGATATCACACACACTGCTTTCATGACAACACAACGGCTATTCCTGACATCACACCCACTATATTTGACATCACACCCACTGTATCAGTGTCGTCACACCCGATGTATCGATGACATCACAGCAAGCATGGAAGTCATCACCCTTGGCATACGTATGACATCATACACATTCCACAAGAACTCACATTCACAAGTTATGACATCAATGGTCAGTATTTATGACATCACCACCACTGCATTCATGACATCAGATCTTCTATATATGACATTACACCCACGGTGAATGACATCTCATCCCCTACACCTATGATATCACACCCACTCTATGTGTGTCATCACACCCCCAATATATCCACTTTATCAAAACCAGTGTATGTATGACATCACAGCCACTATACCTGTGACATAATATGCACTGCATATGACATCACAATCACTCTTTATGACATCACACCACTTAATTTATGACTTCAAGTCCACCATATATGACATCATATCCACTCTATCTGACCTCACGTGCACGGTATCTGTGTCATCACACCCGCTCTATCGAATATCACAGCCAATATATGTATGATATCACACCCACTATATCTGTGACATCATATCCACTCTATTTATGACATCATAGCCAGTATATATGACACCACAACACTGTGTGTTGATGACACCACACTCAGCATTTGCATGACAATATTTGCACTACAGATGACATCTCATCCATGCTATCTAAGCAAACCTCAGTATTTTTCATGTCACATCCACCACTTCAGGCATGACATCACACCCACTGTATCAGACATCCCATCCACTGTGTCTTTGTCATCGCAACCTCTCAAGGGATATCACAGCCAGTTTTGTATGACATCACACCCACTATAGGGGTGATATCGTACGCACTATATATAACATCACATCCACTGCTTATACCATCACAATACTGGACTTATGACAGCACAACCTCTACATATGCAACCACATCCAGTATGCAGGGAAACATAGACACTACACATGTGACATCACAACCACTATTGTGCGTCCTTACACCCACTGTATTGACAACATCACACCCACTCTCTGTATGACATCACACCCGGCATAGGTATAACATCGTTGGCACTATGGTAGACGTCACACCCTCACTTTATGACATCACACCAACATTTTTAAGACATCACACCCAGCATATTTGACATTATATCCACGGTATCTCTGTCATCACATCCACTCTATGGATGATATCCTACCATCTGTAGTTATGAGATCTCCTCGACTATATATGACGACATCATATCCATTGCATCATACATCAGGTTCACTCTATTTGTAGCGTCGCAGAAACTGTACCTGTGTCTCACACACACTCTTTCCATCATATCACAACCTTGGTATGTATGACATCACACCAACTATATGTTTAACATCATATACACTATAGAAAACATCACATGCACATTTTATGAGACCCATCACACCACATTACTTATGACAGCAAATGCACTGATCCCATGATATTACTCCCACTCTGACATTGCATCCACAGTATCTGTGTCATCACAACCACTCTATTGATGATCTCTGAACCACTGTATATATGACATCACACCCAGTTTATGTATGACATCTTATGACCTATACATAACGTCACATCCACTCTTTATGATTTCACACCGTTGTAGTCATCACATTGCATCCACTGAATTCATGATATCACACTCACTATATATGACATCACACACAAGAAAACAGGATGTTATATCTGCCATCTCACCCACAATATCTGACACTGCATGCATTGTATCTGTGTCATCAAACCCAGTGTATCAATTACACCACATCCAGTCTCTGGATCACATCACACACACTATATGTATGACATCATATTCAGCATGCATGACATGGCAAGAAATCTATGACATCAGACCCCTATACGTATGACATCACATCCAGTATATATTAATGACATCATATCCAATATCTATGATATCACACACACTGCTTTCATGACAACACAACGGCTATTCCTGACATCACACCCACTATATTTGACATCACACCCACTGTATCAGTGTCGTCACACCCGATGTATCGATGACATCACAGCAAGCATGGAAGTCATCACCCTTGGCATACGTATGACATCATACACATTCCACAAGAACTCACATTCACAAGTTATGACATCAATGCTCAGTATTTATGACATCACCACCACTGCATTCATGACATCAGATCTTCTATATATGACATTACACCCACGGTGAATGACATCTCATCCCCTACACCTATGATATCACACCCACTCTATGTGTGTCATCACACCCAATATATCCACTTTATCAAAACCAGTGTATGTATGACATCACAGCCACTATACCTGTGACATAATATGCACTGCATATGACATCACAATCACTCTTTATGACATCACACCACTTAATTTATGACTTCAAGTCCACCATATATGACATCATATCCACTCTATCTGACCTCACGTGCACGGTATCTGTGTCATCACACCCCTCTATCGAATATCACAGCCAATATATGTATGATATCACACCCACTATATCTGTGACATCATATCCACTCTATTTATGACATCATAGCCAGTATATATGACACCACAACACTGTGTGTTGATGACACCACACTCAGCATTTGCATGACAATATTTGCACTACAGATGACATCTCATCCATGCTATCTAAGCAAACCTCAGTATTTTTCATGTCACATCCACTTCAGGCATGACATCACACCCACTCTATCAGACATCCCATCCACTGTGTCTTTGTCATCACAACCTCTCAAGGGATATCACAGCCAGTTTTGTATGACATCACACCCACTATAGGGGTGATATCGTACGCACTATATATAAATCACATCCACTGCTTATACCATCACAATACTGGACTTATGACAGCACAACCTCTACATATGCAACCACATCCAGTATGCAGGGAAACATAGACACTACACATGTGACATCACAACCACTATTGTGCGTCCTTACACCCACTGTATTGACAACATCACACCCACTCTCTGTATGACATCACACCCGGCATAGGTATAACATCGTTGGCACTATGGTAGACGTCACACCCTCACTTTATGACATCACACCAACATTTTTAAGACATCACACCCAGCATATTTGACATTATATCCACGGTATCTCTGTCATCACATCCACTCTATGGATGATATCCTACCATCTGTAGTTATGAGATCTCCTCGACTATATATGACGACATCATATCCATTGCATCATACATCAGGTTCACTCTATTTGTAGCGTCGCAGAAACTGTACCTGTGTCTCACACACACTCTTTCCATCATATCACAACCTTGGTATGTATGACATCACACCAACTATATGTTTAACATCATATACACTATAGAAAACATCACATGCACATTTTATGAGACCCATCACACCACATTACTTATGACAGCAAAATGCACTGATCCCATGATATTACTCCCACTCTGACATTGCATCCACAGTATCTGTGTCATCACAACCACTCTATTGATGATCTCTGAACCACTGTATATATGACATCACACCCAGTTTATGTATGACATCTTATGACCTATACATAACGTCACATCCACTCTTTATGATTTCACACCGTTGTAGTCATCACATTGCATCCACTGAATTCATGATATCACACTCACTATATATGACATCACACACAAGAAAAACAGGATGTTATATCTGCCATCTCACCCACAATATCTGACACTGCATGCATTGTATCTGTGTCATCAAACCCAGTGTATCAATTACACCACATCCAGTCTCTGGATCACATCACACACACTATATGTATGACATCATATTCAGCATGCATGACATGGCAAGAAATCTATGACATCAGACCCCTATACGTATGACATCACATCCAGTATATTAATGACATCATATCCAATATCTATGATATCACACACACTGCTTTCATGACAACACAACGGCTATTCCTGACATCACACCCACTATATTTGACATCACACACCACTGTATCAGTGTCGTCACACCCGATGTATCGATGACATCACAGCAAGCATGGAAGTCATCACCCTTGGCATACGTATGACATCATACACATTCCACAAGAACTCACATTCACAAGTTATGACATCAATGCTCAGTATTTATGACATCACCACCACTGCATTCATGACATCAGATCTTCTATATATGACATTACACCCACGGTGAATGACATCTCATCCCCTACACCTATGATATCACCACTCTCTATGTGTGTCATCACACCCAATATATCCACTTTATCAAAACCAGTGTATGTATGACATCACAGCCACTATACCTGTGACATAATATGCACTGCATATGACATCACAATCACTCTTTATGACATCACACCACTTAATTTATGACTTCAAGTCCACCATATATGACATCATATCCACTCTATCTGACCTCACGTGCACGGTATCTGTGTCATCACACCCGCTCTATCGAATATCACAGCCAATATATGTATGATATCACACCCACTATATCTGTGACATCATATCCACTCTATTTATGACATCATAGCCAGTATATATGACACCACAACACTGTGTGTTGATGACACCACACTCAGCATTTGCATGACAATATTTGCACTACAGATGACATCTCATCCATGCTATCTAAGCAAACCTCAGTATTTTTCATGTCACATCCACTTCAGGCATGACATCACACCCACTGTATCAGACATCCCATCCACTGTGTCTTTGTTGCAACCTCTCAAGGGATATCACAGCCAGTTTTGTATGACATCACACCCACTATAGGGGTGATATCGTACGCACTATATATAACATCACATCCACTGCTTATACCATCACAATACTGGACTTATGACAGCACAACCTCTACATATGCAACCACATCCAGTATGCAGGGAAACATAGACACTACACATGTGACATCACAACCACTATTGTGCGTCCTTACACCCACTGTATTGACAACATCACACCCACTCTCTGTATGACATCACACCCGGCATAGGTATAACATCGTTGGCACTATGGTAGACGTCACACCCTCACTTTATGACATCACACCAACATTTTTAAGACATCACACCCAGCATATTTGACATTATATCCACGGTATCTCTGTCATCACATCCACTCTATGGATGATATCCTACCATCTGTAGTTATGAGATCTCCTCGACTATATATGACGACATCATATCCATTGCATCATACATCAGGTTCACTCTATTTGTAGCGTCGCAGAAACTGTACCTGTGTCTCACACACACTCTTTTCCATCATATCACAACCTTGGTATGTATGACATCACACCAACTATATGTTTAACATCATATACACTATAGAAAACATCACATGCACATTTTATGAGACCCATCACACCACATTACTTATGACAGCAAATGCACTGATCCCATGATATTACTCCCACTCTGACATTGCATCCACAGTATCTGTGTCATCACAACCACTCTATTGATGATCTCTGAACCACTGTATATATGACATCACACCCAGTTTTATGTATGACATCTTATGACCTATACATAACGTCACATCCACTCTTTATGATTTCACACCATTGTAGTCATCACATTGCATCCACTGAATTCATGATATCACACTCACTATATATGACATCACACACAAGAAAACAGGATGTTATATCTGCCATCTCACCCACAATATCTGACACTGCATGCATTGTATCTGTGTCATCAAACCCAGTGTATCAATTACACCACATCCAGTCTCTGGATCACATCACACACACTATATGTATGACATCATATTCAGCATGCATGACATGGCAAGAAATCTATGACATCAGACCCCTATACGTATGACATCACATCCAGTATATTAATGACATCATATCCAATATCTATGATATCACACACACTGCTTTCATGACAACACAACGGCTATTCCTGACATCACACCCACTATATTTGACATCACACCCACTGTATCAGTGTCGTCACACCCGATGTATCGATGACATCACAGCAAGCATGGAAGTCATCACCCTTGGCATACGTATGACATCATACACATTCCACAAGAACTCACATTCACAAGTTATGACATCAATGCTCAGTATTTATGACATCACCACCACTGCATTCATGACATCAGATCTTCTATATATGACATTACACCCACGGTGAATGACATCTCATCCCCTACACCTATGATATCACACCCACTCTATGTGTGTCATCACACCCAATATATCCACTTTATCAAAACCAGTGTATGTATGACATCACAGCCACTATACCTGTGACATAATATGCACTGCATATGACATCACAATCACTCTTTATGACATCACACCACTTAATTTATGACTTCAAGTCCACCATATATGACATCATATCCACTCTATCTGACCTCACGTGCACGGTATCTGTGTCATCACACCCGCTCTCTATCGAATATCACAGCCATATATGTATGATATCACACCCACTATATCTGTGACATCATATCCACTCTATTTATGACATCATAGCCAGTATATATGACACCACAACACTGTGTGTTGATGACACCACACTCAGCATTTGCATGACAATATTTGCACTACAGATGACATCTCATCCATGCTATCTAAGCAAACCTCAGTATTTTTCATGTCACATCCACTTCAGGCATGACATCACACCCACTGTATCAGACATCCCATCCACTGTGTCTTTGTCATCACAACCTCTCAAGGGATTCACAGCCAGTTTTGTATGACATCACACCCACTATAGGGGTGATATCGTACGCACTATATATAACATCACATCCACTGCTTATACCATCACAATACTGGACTTATGACAGCACAACCTCTACATATGCAACCACATCCAGTATGCAGGGAAACATAGACACTACACATGTGACATCACAACCACTATTGTGCGTCCTTACACCCACTGTATTGACAACATCACACCCACTCTCTGTATGACATCACACCCGGCATAGGTATAACATCGTTGGCACTATGGTAGACGTCACACCCTCACTTTATGACATCACACCAACATTTTTAAGACATCACACCCAGCATATTTGACATTATATCCACGGTATCTCTGTCATCACATCCACTCTATGGATGATATCCTACCATCTGTAGTTATGAGATCTCCTCGACTATATATGACGACATCATATCCATTGCATCATACATCAGGTTCACTCTATTTGTAGCGTCGCAGAAAACTGTACCTGTGTCTCACACACACTCTTTCCATCATATCACAACCTTGGTATGTATGACATCACACCAACTATATGTTTAACATCATATACACTATAGAAAACATCACATGCACATTTTATGAGACCCATCACACCACATTACTTATGACAGCAAATGCACTGATCCCATGATATTACTCCCACTCTGACATTGCATCCACAGTATCTGTGTCATCACAACCACTCTATTGATGATCTCTGAACCACTGTATATATGACATCACACCCAGTTTATGTATGACATCTTATGACCTATACATAACGTCACATCCACTCTTTATGATTTCACACCGTTGTAGTCATCACATTGCATCCACTGAATTCATGATATCACACTCACTATATATGACATCACACACAAGAAAACAGGATGTTATATCTGCCATCTCACCCACAATATCTGACACTGCATGCATTGTATCTGTGTCATCAAACCCAGTGTATCAATTACACCACATCCAGTCTCTGGATCACATCACACACACTATATGTATGACATCATATTCAGCATGCATGACATGGCAAGAAATCTATGACATCAGACCCCTATACGTATGACATCACATCCAGTATATTAATGACATCATATCCAATATCTATGATATCACACACACTGCTTTCATGACAACACAACGGCTATTCCTGACATCACACCCACTATATTTGACATCACACCCACTGTATCAGTGTCGTCACACCCGATGTATCGATGACATCACAGCAAGCATGGAAGTCATCACCCTTGGCATACGTATGACATCATACACATTCCACAAGAACTCACATTCACAAGTTATGACATCAATGCTCAGTATTTATGACATCACCACCACTGCATTCATGACATCAGATCTTCTATATATGACATTACACCCACGGTGAATGACATCTCATCCCCTACACCTATGATATCACACCCACTCTATGTGTGTCATCACACCCAATATATCCACTTTATCAAAACCAGTGT
>JAJLRB010002438.1:0-21747 GCA_020976825.1 Odocoileus hemionus | reverse complement strand
TTTCAATGCTGTTCTGAAACATCCACCATTGCCTTTCTCCCAGAGTCCCAAGCAAGTCTGTTCCCTACATCTGAGTCTCTCTTTTTTTTTTCTGTTTCTGCAGATAGGGGGCCATCGTTACATCTTTCTAAAGTCCATATATATGTTGCTAGTATACTGTAATGGTCTGTATCTTTCTGCTTAACTTCGCTCTGTATAATGGGCATCCAGTTTCATGTCCATCTCATTAGAACTGATGTCAAATGGTATTCTTTTTAAATATGACTGAGTAATATTCCATGAGTGTTATATGTACCAACAGCTTGCTTATCATCCATTCGTCGCTGATGGGCATCTGGGTTGCTTCCATGTCCTGGCTATTATAAACATTGCTGCGATGAACATTGGGGTGCATGTGTACTCTTTCAGATCTGGTTTCCTTCGGGGTGTATGCCCAGAAGTGGGATTGCTGGGTCATACGGCAGTTCTATTTCCAGCTTTTTAAAAGAAATCTCCACACTGTTTTCCCATAGTGGCTGTACTAATTTGCAATCCCACCAACAGTGTAAGAGGGTTCCCTTTTCTCCACACCACTCTCCAGCATTTATTGCTTGAGAGACTTTTGGATAGCAGCCATCCTGACTGGCGTGTAATGGTACCTCATTGTGGTTTTTGATTGCATTTCTCTGATAATGAGTGATGTTGAGATCTTTTCATGTGTTTGTTAGCCATCTGTATGTCTTCCTTGGAGAAATGTCTGTTGAGTTCTTTGGCCCATTATTTTGATTGGGTCATTTATTTTTTTTTCTGGGAGTTGGAGCTGGAGTGAGTTGCTGTATATTTTGGAGATTAAATTAATCGTCATATTAATATCATTTGCATCTATTTTATCTTTCTCGCCATTCTGAAGTCTCTTCCCTTTTTTTTACCACTTACGGTGTGCTTTGTTTGGAAAAAGCTTTTAAGTTTAAAATTACTCTAATTTATTTTACGGTTTTGCTTTATTCCCGATTACGCTGGGAGGTGGTATCATAAGGATACTGCTGTGTTTATGTCTCAGAGAGTGTTTTGAGTCCTATGTTTTCCTTTAGAGCAGATTTAATATTTCTGTCATTATGTTTCTGTTTATTTTTTGCTTTGAGTTTTATTTTTCGGTGTGTTGTCATTACTTTTACAAGTGGTTGGAAGCATTTTCTTTCCCAAAGCCGCAACTTGTTTTAAAGAATTGTCTTTTCCCATTGTATATCTGTTTCTGCCTCCTTTTTGTCAAAAAATAAGGTGTCCATGGAGGTGCGTGATGTTACTCTGGGTCTTTCTATTTTCGTTCCATTGACCTATATTTTTTTGCGTTTGTGCCCAGTACTAAATATACTGGTCTTGATGACTGTAGCTCTCCTGTGGTAGAGCCTGAAGTTCAAGCAGGTTGTATTACTCCCAGTTCCATCTTCTTTCTCAAGATTGCTTTGGATATTTGAAGTTTTTTATGTATTTCCCCCATACAAATTGGTGAAATCATTTTTTTGTTTTTCTAGTTTTGTTTTTGTGAAAACTTATCACCGTTAGACAACTTTGGAAGCAGGATTATTGCATTGAAATCTTATAAATAGCTTTGAGTAGTATACTCATTTTTCACTGTATTGCGACTCTTCCAATCCATGATACATGGTATATATTTCTACAACTCATCTATTTGTGTCCTCTTTGACCAACCCCCACAGATATCATATTAAAAGCTAGCAGATGGCATTACTATTTTGCCAACAAAGGTCCGTCTGATCAAGAGAGCTATGGTTTTTCCAGTGGTCATGTATGGATGGGAGAAGTTGGACTGTGAAGAAAGCTGAGTGCCAAAAAATTGATGCATTTTTTTTGAACTGTGGTGTTGGAGAAGACTCTTGAGAGTCCCTTTGGACTGCAAGGAGGAGATCCAAACCAGTCCATCCTAAAGGAGATCATCCCTGGGTGTTCATTGGAAGGACTGATGCTGAAAGCTGAAACTTTCCAATACTTTGGCCACCTCATGCGAAGAGAGTTGACTCATTGGAAAAGACCCTGATTGGCATATCTGTGTAGGGATTGGGGGCAGGAGGAGAAGGGGACGTACAGAGGATTAGTATGGCATGGTAATAGGCATCTGACCTTGACTCACTCGAATGGACATGGATTTTGGGTAAACTCCCCGGGGTGTTTGTGAATGGACATGGAGAACTGGCATGCTGCGATTCATGGGGGTCGCAAAAAAGTCAGACCACACGACTGAGCGACTGACCTAACTGACTAACTTGATTTCTTTCCATCAGTGTTTTATAGTTTTATTTACTATATAAGGTTTCTTTTGTTTTTCTTTTTAGGTAGATCTGTTTGTAAGGTATTTATATTTCTTTTCGTTGCTCAATGGTGAATGGAATTGATTCCCTTAATTTTTATCTTTTTTTTATCCCTCATGTGCGTTACTGTAGAGGAATGCAAAAGGGATTTTCCTGTATGTTAATTTCATATCCTGCAAATTCACTGTATTCGTTGATTAGCTCTATAATCTTTCTGGTGGAATCTTAGGGTTTTTTTTTCTATGTAAATGGGAATCATGTCATCAATTCAGCAAACAGTGAGAAGAGTTTTTATTTCTTTTCCAATCGTGGATTTCCTTTTATTTCTCTTTCTACTGTGATGGCTATGGTCCAAAACTTCCAAAACTATGTTGAACAATAGTGCCTTAGAGTGAGCACTCTTGATTTTTTGCCTGACTTTTTAGGGTAAATGGTTTTGATTTTTCACCATATGATGATAATGTTTTGCTGTGAGATTTTCTTCTATAAGCTTTTATTATGTTTTTTTGAGGTATGTTATCCTTCCTTATGATTGCTTTCTCAAGGGTTTTATTTAATCATAAATTGATGTTGAATTTTTTGTCAAAGGCTTTTTTTTCTGCACTATTGAGAATAAAAGCCCTCATGTGCTTTTTGATCCTTTCAATTTTTTAATTAAATGTGGTGGTATTACATTGATTGTTTTGTAGGGCTATTAAAGAATCCTTGTATTCCCTGGAATAAAGCCCACATTTGTCATGCATGTATGATCTTTTTAATACGTTGTTGGATTCTGTTTGCTAGAATTTTGTTAAGGATTTTTGCATCTAATGTTCAATCAGTGATATTAAGCCTGGTTTTAGTTTTTTTTTTCTTTTCTCTTTCCTTTTTTTTTTTTTTTTTTTTTGGCATCTTTTGTCTGGTTTTGGTACTGAGGCTTGATGGTGGTCTCATATAATGATTTTTTTTTTTTTGGGAAGTTCACCTTCCCCCTCCTGCAACTTTCTGGAAGATTTCTTTGAGTAAAGATAGGTGATTAAACTCTTCTCTAAAAATTTTGGTAGAATTCAGCTGTAAAAAAAAACTCGCCTGGGCCCTGGGCTTTTGTTTGCTGGAAGATATCTGATTACAGTTTTTTTTTATTTCCGTGCTTCTTATGGGTCTGTTAAAGATTTTCTTAAATTCTATTTTTCTTCCTGGTTCGGTTTTTTATGGAAAGTTTTTTTTATTTACGTTTCCTAAGAATTTGTCCCACTTCTTCCAAGTTGTCCATTTTTAATTGGCATAATAAGTGCTGAAAGAATGTCCCTCTTACGAGATCACTTTGTATTTCTGTGTTGTCTGTTGTGATTTCTCCATTTTCATTTCTAACGATCTCTTTGTTGATTTGATTCTTCCTCCTTTGTTTTCTTGATGAGTCTGGCTAATGGTTTGTCAATTTTCATTTATCTTCCAAGATAATCAGCTTTTTTTTATAGCTTTGTTGATTTCATAGCTATGGTCTCTTTTCTTTTCTTTTGAAGATGTATTTTTCTGCCCTAATTTTTTTTAAGATTTTTTTCTCCTTCTAAGCTAACCCTGAGGCCTTCTTCCTTCATTTTCTTCCCTTTTTCTAGTTGCTTTGAGTATAAGAGTTTAGGTTATTATTTGAAATTATTTTTTCTTGTTTCCAAGGTAAGTCTGTAATGCTATTAACCTTCCCCCCTTAGGCTCTGCTTTTAACAGTGTCCCATAGGGATTTGGGTTTTGTTTGTATGTTCATTTTTTCGCTTTTCATTCATTTATATGCCATATTTTGATTTCATTTTTTTTATTTCATTTTGATTTCTTCTGTTATTTGTTGGGTTATTCAGTAGTCCTCTTTATGATTGAATTTTTATTAGTTTTTTTTTTTTTTTTAAATTTGTTTTTCCCCTGTAAATTGAGATCTAATTTTACTGCATTGTGGTCAGAAAAGATGACTGAAATGATTTCAATTTTTTTTTTTAATTAACCAAGGCTAGATTTAATGGCCCAGGATATGATCTATTCTAGAGAAGGTCCCATGTGCCCTTGAGAAAAAGGTGAAATTGATTGTTTTTTGGGGTGAAATGTCCTATAGATATCAATTAGGTCTAGCTGGACCATTGTGTCATTTAAAAAGTTTTGTGTTTCCTTGTTAATTTTTCTGTTTATTTTTTGATCTATCCATAGGTCGTGTGAGTGGGGTATTAAAGTCTCCCAGTATTACTCTGTTATTGTTAATTTCCTCCTTCATAGTTGTTAGCATTTGCATTACATGTTGTGGTGCTCCTATGTTGGGTGCATATAATATTTTATAATTGTTATATTCTTCTTCTCTTGGATTGAACCTTTGATCATTTATGTAGTGTCCTTCTTTGTCTTTTTTCATGGCCTTTATTTCAAAGTATATTTTATCTGATATGAGTTTTGCTGCTCTTGCTTTCTTTGGTCTCCGTTTTGCCTGAAATATCTTTTTATAGCCCCTTCACTTTCAAATCTGTATGGGTCCATTGTTTTGGAGGTGGGTCTCTGTTGTGTGCCTTTAATGGACCGGAAACTGGTGTTCCATAGTCAATGATAAGAAAGTAAGAGAGAACACTTGTTGGTCCTTTAATGGACTTGGAACCTGGTGGTTCCCAGAGTAAAGAGAGAAAGAGGCAGATTTTCCCCTGGTTTACGCGGAAAAACCCAATTAAGCCCTGTTGTTAGGGCTCGCACTGCTGCATGTAGGCACCAGGTGCCCTCTCGAGTGGGTGAAGGCACAGTGCGCCTTCTTGAGAGGGTCTTTAGAAGCACCGGGCAAGAAAGTGAGCTCAGATGGCCTCCACGCTCCAAGGAATTAGCCAGAAATAGAGAGAGAGAGAAAGAGAGAAGGAAATAGAAAGAAAGAAAAGAAGAAAGAAAGAAAAAAAAAAGAAAAAATTGAAGAAAGAAAGAAATCGATGAAAACAAGAAAAGAAAGAAAGAAAGTAACGGAGACGAAAAGTGATAAAATCAAAGACTCTGATGGAGCAAAGGTGTTTTAATCAACATGGCGTTGGCATTTATACTGTAGTAATTCTCAGCAAAGATAAAGATTAAAATTCCAGACTTACAAAACATAAGATGATCCCTGTCAAAGAGAGAGAGTTGCAAACAATCGTCTTTTACCATTTGGCTCATAAAAAGGGTAGTGGGTACTTATCACTGTAATGAGAAATGCCTGGGTGGGTTCCTCATAGCCCGGGGAAAAGACCTGTCTCTCCTCTTAATTCCTGAATATTCAGGAATCAATAAGGCCCAGGGGGTTCCTGACAGATCCAAAAACAGCACACAGGAAGCCTCTTGTTAAATGCTTCCTGACAATTCCCCCTATTTTAATTATATTTGTTAAGAAAAAACGCGTCCTGACCAAATGAATTCGGTTAGTATTAACCAACTTTATAGAAAGGTGATGATAAACAACAAATACAATTATCAAGACAATTACCAAAGTTACAGTTTTAGATCCGATGCTGTGGCTAATACTTTGAAACCATCCTTGTGGGTCTAGCCCGGATAATTTGTTTAGCTTCATAGCTAAAGTTTCTAAATTAGTGCAGGAGGGCAGACGTTTAGAAAGTTTCAAAGATTTCCTTCCATTTTTGCAGTAATTGTGCACTCAGAGAGGCATTTATCATGTGAATGAAATTTGATTTGTTCCCAGCTGTAGGGGTACTATGATTGAAATGAAACAGGAGTAACAACAAAAATTGGCAATTAATACAAGTTACAGATCAATTTGTAAATTTCTTATGGCTATAACAAAAGGAAGTGGGACACAGGCCTGTATAAAATATGTCTGATTATAGAGAAATAGTTACTATGACCACAACTGGCCTCTGTGAAATGTCTGGTCCGAGTCCCAAGTTCTTTGGTGTTGCAGCAAGTTTCCATATGTTTTATATTTTTTTCTAGTTCAGGCCCAATTTGTTTATTGAGGATGATTTGAGGAGGAGGACGGTGTCAGCCAAGAAGTCCTTTGTCATGGTAATGTTTCAACGTTGTGTTAGTAACCTTTTGCATAATGTTTTTTGTTCTTTCCCTAACTCTTTCCATAAAGTTTCAATAGTAAACATGGTTTCACAGACAGAAAAAGGACAGCAATGTCCGAAAGTCTTCTTTTGGAGGCAAGACGAAAGCCCAAGTTTGTAGGCTGACGTTTATGTATAATTTTCGTGGGGGCCCAGGCAATGGAAGGACTTCAAAACCTAAAGAAATGTTAATTAGTTTTCCCTCCTCCCCAGGGAGTGAGGGCTCCAGGGAGGGGGCATGTGGGTGGAGTCATTGGTTGATATGCTGGGTCTTTTATCCGTCCATTTTATGACCTGAAATAAAGGGGGGGTTGGGTAAGTAAGTTAGTTAATCCAGCTTGGGGGGGGGTGTCACAGACCAACGGAGCATAATGTTAAGGTTTCAGGACTTTGAGGCATTCCCTGTTGAGAAATCAGATTCTTAACTCGATTAGTGAGGGTTTTTATTTGTCCCCAAGTGGGGAGATCATAGGGTTGATGTCACTGAGGGTGGTGCTTTCTGGAGATCTTTAGAGCAGCCATGGCCTGTATTGGAACGTCTTTTTCTTGGGGTTTTTGTTGTTTCCCCCATTTTGAAATGTCGGGGGCCCCCCTTGGGTTGAATTTTCCAAGGAAAAAGTTTGTTGGATTCACATGGGGAAATACAAGCATATCCCTTTCCCCGTAAGATTAATTGCTCAAATTTGTATTGTTTATTGAACCCGTCTTGGTCTGAAATGGGCAGAGGAAGAGAAGTGCCCTTCAGTTCCTCAAAATGTCTTTCTTCTCTCTTGTTAAATATTTCTCTGTGGTAGATTTAAAAAAATTAAAACAAATAAAGCTGTATTAACAATAGTTATGGGTTTAGAAAATATCTTATGTTGGAATCTAGTAAAGTCTGCTTTAGATAAGGAAGACAGTAGTGTTCCTGTGTATTCCCCCTTCTTTAATTTTTTTATTTGTAACTTTAGTGTGTGATGTGTTTGTTTGACTATGAATCATGTCTGTGGATTATAAGGAATACCTGTAATATGTTTAATAGAAAAAGATGGTAAAAATTGTTTAAAGTATTTAGAAATATAGACAGGGCCAGTGTCTGTTTTAATAGAACTAGGAGTTTATGGTGGAGGTTTCTGTATCTATTAATACAAAAACTGAATATTTAGAATCAGAGACTATATTAATGGGCTAAGGATATAGGCAAATAACTTGAATAAGAGCATACAGTTTATTTTGCTGAGCAGAATGAAATTTAGTGTAAAAGACTTTGCATTTTTTAAGAGAGACAAGAAAAGAAGCTTTGGCATTTTTAGTCTCATTTATATAAAAAACCTCAGCTTGTGGTATAGGCTGTGAGCTGATAATGTGAGAAATAATAAATTTAGTATTTTTGAGGAAATTTTACAGCTTACCAGAAGGATAATGATATGAAATTTTTTTCAAAATATTCTAGAAAAGCTACTTGGAAATCAGTATATGTTTGTAATGTGTTTTCAAATTGATACTTATTTGTAATAAAGTTTTATTAAAGTATAAAGGAGATAGAGAAAGCCTCTGACAAAGGCATCAGAAGGGGGCGGAAAGAGTGCCCCCCTGCTAGTCTTTGGCCAGATGTCATATAACTACCAGCAGTCTGTTAATTAGAGAAAGGAAATGTCTCAAAACTGAAGAGAATAGCACCAGGCCCCTCACCTACAACATGTACTTTGAGATAACCTTAGCACCAGGTGAGTTGTCTCCGGCCACAAAATGATTGACAGGAATCTTGAAGAAAGGCAGGTTTCCAAGCAAATACATTTTCATTAACATAGCTTAAGAGGACATTTGCATGAGTAAAACATACCGCTTGTCAAGTCTGAATGAGTCTTAGGCAGAATGAACTTGAAGACAGAGTCTGGAATAAATGTATAGCACATTAACATAGCTTAAGACAAATATTTCCATAAGAAAAATGTATTGGTTAACTCAGGGTTTGAGAATAGTTAACTTCAAGTGAAACCAGGTGTCATTATGGCAACACTGTATTTTAAGAGAAACCTCTTTTTAAATTTATAGAGAAGAAAAAAAAATATATATGTGTATATATATATATGTGTATATATATATATATATATATATCGCTAGTTTGTTTTTTCTTGTTTGCTTAAGAAAGTTAAAAATTTTTGACACTTGCAGCCTAATTTTTTTTTATTTGGAGACCCTGTCCTTCTTTCCTGTTAAGCCAAACTATATCGGCCAATAAAAGACGGAAGGTTGGGGGTAGGGGCCCAAAAAGTCTAGTAGGTATTCTAGAGGGGACTGCTTGAGGGTAAGGGAGTTTAGGGCTGGTATATCGAGGGCAACACTGCCATATGTTGAGGGTTTGAGGGAAAAGATGGAATTTGCCCCTGGTTTCATTGAAGGGGACCTGGGAGGTCTCCTGCTTGGAGTTTCCCAGAATATGTTTTTTCTTAATATCAAATTTAGATTTACAACTCTTTGGCCCAATGCATTCCTCTATGGCAGTGGTATCAGACTTTTGGAGGTTTTGTTTGCTTGTTTTTTGTTATCTTTTTTACTTTTTTAGGGCAGTCTCTTTTTAAAAGGTTTTTATCTCTACATGTAAAGCATCCTTCATTTCCCTTTCTTAAGGTATTTTTTCTGTTTTCTTTTGGCTAGCATTTACATCTTTTGAGTTTCTGATCTTATATTGCGACAAGCCTTCAAATAATCAAAAAACTGTCCCTGTATCACAAATTGGGGCTACAGCCCTTTGACATTCTTGATTTGTATTTTCATAAGCAAGTAATTTTTTTAGTTGCCTTTTAGCTTTTTTTTCCAATTACTGTACTGGAAATAGCAGTTTCTAATATAGCTAAGAAATCGGCATATGTTTCATTGGGTCCCTGCAATATTTTAGTGTAGCTACCTGTAGGTTCCCCTTGAGGAGTAATTCGATCCGAAGCTTCAAGGGCCACTGTTTTTTAATTGATTATGCAACAAAGGAGGGCATCGTATTTGAGCTTTTATAGCGTCAAATTGTCCGGTGCCAGTTAACATTTCAAAAGTAATTTGGTTTTGGGGAGCGCCAACTCGAGCATTTCTGTTAGCATGATCTCTGGCTATATCTTGAAACCACATTGTCCATTGAAGATACTCTCCTTGTTTAAGGAGAGCTTTTATTAAAATTTGCCAATCATGGGGAATAAAGGTTCTAACAGAAGAGGCCATAGCATTTAGAATCTCTCTAGGCCCATACAAAGTTATCTCCCTTTTCACTTGTTGCATGTGAAAAAGGTTAATACCTTCATATTGAGGTGTTATTTGCCCCTGAGCGTCAACATTTCTTAAAACTGGAAAGGCGGAGAAACCTTCAGCTTCAGAGACTTGCAATTGCAAGGCCAGCAACTCAGAGAGCCTCGGTCGGGAAGCAGGTAGATTATTGTTATTCAGAAAGGTGTTGTCAGTTTTAATGTTAAAAGGTGTCTTTTGGGAGTCTTTGTCAAAATAGTTAGGTTTTATTGAGGGAGAGATATTGGGATATGTGCCTTCTGGCAGGGGAGGAGCCCTTGGAGCAACCCGGGCAGGGTTAGTAGGAAACTCTTGAAGTATCTTTTGTTGTTCTAATTGGGCCTTTTGTAAGGTATCATTGCCTAATTTATATTCATATAATAAGTGTTCTGCCTGTTGCCGATTATCAGGAGGGCTAGAATTACCTTGAAATGGCAGAGTCACAGTTTCAATGAGAGCCCATAGGGGCCAGAAATCTATCGGAACTACCTTCATTAGGGAACCAAGGGTTACATTCAACCACTGCCTGAAGTCAAGCCTCTATTCTCTGGCGTGAAACCGAAAATTCCTGAACTTTAAATAAGTGCTGAAGTAAAGTAGAAAAGTGAGGGGGCTTTCCAGCCGATTTACCCGTGTCTAAGTACTTACCGGCCTCAATAGGCCCTGAGGGTCACTCTGTCCAAATCTGCCACGTGTACCAGAGTCCCTGTATCTGGGCGCCAATTGTTGGTCCTTAATGGACCAGAACTTGGTGGTTCCGAGAGTAAGAGAGAGAAAGAGGCAGATTTACCCTGGTTTACGCGGGAAACCCATTAGAGCCCTGTTGTTAGGGCTCGCGCTGCTGCACGTAGGCACCAGGCGCCCTCTCGAGTGGGTGAAGGCACAGTGCACCTTCTCGAGAGGGTTTTAGGAGCCCGGGCAAGAAAGTGAGCTCAGCGGGCCTCCACACTCAACATGGCGTGGGCATATATACTGTAGTAATTCTCAGCAAAGGTAAAGATTAAAATTCCAGACTTACAAAACATAAGATGATCCCTGTCAAAGAGAGAGAGTTGCAAACAATCGTCTTTTACCATTTGGCTCATAAAAAGGAAGTGGGTACTTATCACTGTAATGAGAAATGCCTGGATTCCTCAGCCCCGGGAAAGGCGTGTGTCTCCTCTTAATTCCTGAATATTCAGGAATCAATAAGGCCCAGGAAATTCCTGACAGATCCAAAACAGCACACAGGAAGCCTCTTTTTAAATGCTTCCTGACAGGTCTCTTGTAGACAGCATATATAGGGGTCAGGCTTTTATATCCATTCAGCCAGTCTTTGTCTTTTGGTTGGGGCATTCAACCCATTTACATTTAAGGTAATTATTGATAAGTATGATCCCATTGCCATTTACTCTTTTTTTTTTTTTTTTTTTGAGTTCGAGTTTATACCTTTTCTGTGTTTCTTGTCTAGAGAAGATCCTTTAGCATTTGTTGAAGAGCTGCTTTGAATTCTCTCATCTTTTTGCTGCTTGTCTGTAAAGTTTTTGATTTCTCCTACATATCTGAATGAGATCCTTGCTGGATACAGTAATCTGTGCTGCAGGTTCTTCTGTTTCATCACTTTAATGTGTCCTGCCATTCCCTTCTGGCCTGAAAAGTTTCTATTGAAAGATCTGCTGTTATCCTTATGTGAATCCCTTGGTGTATTATTTGTTGTTTTTCCCTTGCTTCTTTTAATATTTGTTCTTTGTTTTTGATCTTTGTTAATTTGATTAATATGTGCCTTGGGGTGTTTCACCTTGGGTTTATCCTGTTTGGGACTCTCTGGATTTTTTGGACTTGGTTGACTATTTCCTTCCCCACTTTATGAAAGTTTTCAACTATTATCTCCTTGAGTATTTTCTCATGGCCTTTCTTTTTGTCTTCTTCTGGGACTCCTATGACTCGAATGTTGGGGCATTTCACATTGTCCCAGAGATCCCTGAGCTTGTCTTCATTTATTTTAATTCTTTATTTTTCTTTTTTTCCACTCTGCTTCATTTCTAGCATTCTATCTTCTACCTCACTTATTGTATCTTCTGCCTCCATTATGCTACTGTTGGTTCCCTCCAGAGTATCTTTGATCTCATTTATTGCATTATTCATTATATATTGACTCCTTTTAATTTCTTCTAAATTCTTGTTAAACATTTCTTGCATCTTCTCAATTCTTGTCTCCAGGCTATTTATCTGTAACTCCATTTTGTTTTAAAAATTTTGGATCATTCTTACTATCATTATTCTGAATTCTTTTCAGGTAGACTCCCTATCTCCTCCTCTTTTGTTTGGTTTGATGGGCATTTATCATGTTCCCTTACCTGCTGAGTATTTCTCTGTCCTTTCATCTTGTTTATATTGCTGTGTTTGGGATGCTGTTTCTATAATCTGGCAGTTTGTGGTTATTCTTTATTGTGAAGGTTTCTCCCTGTGGATGGGGTTGGATGAGTTGCTTGTCAAGGTTTCCTGGTTAGGGAAGCTTGCACCAGTGTTCTGGTGGGTGGAGTTGGATGTCTTCTCTATGGAATGCAATGAAGTGTCCAGTAGTGAATTTTGATATGTCTATGGGTTTGGCATTACTTTGGGCAACCTATATATTGAAGCTAGGAGCTATGTTCCTGCATTGCTGGTGAATTCTCATGGTTTGTCTTTCTCTTGAACTCTTTGGCTCTTGGGTGGTACTTGGTTTCAGTGTAGGTATGGAGGCTTTTGGATGATCTCTTATCGATTATTGATCCCTGGAGTCAGGAGTTCTATGATGCTATCAGATTTGGGGCCTAAGCCTCCTGCCTCTGGTTTTCAGTCTTATTCTTACAGTAGCCTCAAGACTTCTCCATCCATACAGCACCAATGATAAAACATCTATGTTAATGGTGAAAAGATTCTCCACAATGAGGGACACCCAGAGAGGTTCACAGAGTTACATGGAGAAGAGAGAAGAAAGAGGAGGGAGATAGAAGTGACCAGAAGGAAAAGAGGGGGGAATCAAAAGGGGCAAGAGCATCCTAGCCATTAATCAATTCCCTATGTGCTGTCCACAGTCTGGAACCCTCAGAGAGGTTCATGGAGTTAAATAGAGAAGAGAAGAGGGAGGAATTAGATAGAGGTGACCAGGAGAAGAAAAGGGGGGATCAAAAGGAGAGAGACAGATCTAGGCAGTAATCAGTTCCCTATGTGTTCTCCTCAGCCTGGAACACACAAAGAGATTCTCAGAGTTGGGTAGAGAAGAGTAGGGGGAGGGAGCAGATAGAGGTGACCTGGGGAAGAAAAGGAGAGTCAAAGGGGGGAGAGTGTAATCAAGCCAGTAATCACACTCCTGAGTAAAAATAGGTACTGAAGATTGGATTCGTAAGAGTACAAAATTGATAACAAATACCAAAAAGCAAAGATTAAAAATCTAGAGTAGAGGTTAGACTCTCAAAAATACAATATAAAACAAACAAACAAAAAAGTCACGAAAATTATAAATATATATATATATGAAATTTGTTTTAAAAATGGGGTATTTTTTTTGGCAAGGTAAGAGTAGGTTATAAAAATGAAATTTAAAGGAGTAATAGAGGACTTTAAAATTAAAAAAAAAATAATGATAACAGTAGAAATATATCTAGGAATTACTCTAGAGCTAATTGCTGGCAGTGTGGGGTCAGTTCAGTTTCAGATAGTTCCTTGTTCCAGCTTATACTTTTCAAGATCAATAGGCCCCTTCAAGTGTAATCGGTGGGAACTACAGGGTTTTAATCTTTTGCACCCGTCACTTCGAAAGCAGTTACCTCTCTTTGTTTTGTCTTCTTCTGTTTGCAGGTCTCTTCAGTGTCTAATTTACGCCCTGACACAAGGGGGCGAACGTGGTCACTTATTTATGCTCACTTTTTCAGTCGTGGTGTGGGGAGGGAGGAGCACTGCAAACTGAGTGTTTGGGGAGTCCTCGCAGTCTTCACACTGGGTTTGCCCCCGTTCACGGCATGTGTGCTTTCCCAGTCTGCGCTGCTCAAGTTCCAGGGTGCTCTATGTGTGAACTGTCTAAAGTGGGCCCTGGCTTGTGTGCACTTCCCAGGTCTAATCCGCTTAGGTTCAGGTTCCCGGGTACTCCCCAAAGGTGCAGACTCGGTTGGGCCTGTGTTTTGTGCCCTCCCCAGGTCTGAGCAGCTCAGGCGACCAGGTGCTTGGTGAGCACACTCTCCTGGATGGCGTCTTATCACCTCCCCGGTCCCAGCCACTCTGTTTCCTGGGTGGCAGCGGTGCGTGTGTCTCTTCTGGTGAGCTGATTTCTGGCTGTGACCCTCCCAGCAGATGTCAACCATTCAGAATCCCAGGAAGTCTTGGTTAGCAACCAGAAGCCTGATTGCAGTTTGGTAGAGGATGCCATCTCTGGGGCAACGTTTGCCCCTTTCTGGCTCTGGCTGCTGCCTGCCTGCTTCCCTGCCTTCAGTGGGGGATGGGTTAATCTGCAGCTCTCCTCGGGTATTCCCGCAGTCCTTTGTTCTGTGAGCGATCCAGCAGTGCCTTAGGTTAGAGCTTTTTGTGAAATAGTTTCTCTCTCTCTCTCTCTCTCTCTCTCTTTTTTTCTCTCTGTCTGGTTAGCCTACAGTTTAGGTTGCTATCTCACCTTAGCTCCCTCAGATTGTCCTTAGGGCATTCAGGCCCGTCCTTACCCTAACCGATGAAGCCTACTCCTCCTTGTTCAGCCCCTGCTTGCTGGTTGGGGATGTGAGCGTCTGGGCTAATTCTCTGCTGCGAGTTGTCATCAGGCATGTAATCTGTGGATTTTATTTATTTTTTTTTATATTATCCCTCCAGGTTATGTTGCCCTCTGAAATTCCAAAACTCCCCACAGACCCGCCGGTGAGAAGGTTTCCTGGTGTTTGGAAACCTCTTTAAAGACTCTGTTCCCAGGACGGGTCTCTGTCCCTAACTCTTTTGTCTCTCTTTCTATCTTTTATATTTTGTCCTACCTTCTTCTGAAGACAATGGGCTGCCTTTCTTGGTTTCTAATTTCTCTGCCAGTATTCAGAATCTGTTTCGTGGAATTTGCTCAGCGATCAAATGTTCTTTCAACGGATTTGTGGGGAAGAAAGTGGTTTCCCCGTCCTATTCCTCTGCCATCTTAGGCCATCTCCGTAATTGATTTTTATATATTGTTATTTTATTTTGCAGTCATGCTGAAGTTGTTTATTAGCTCCAATAGCATGTGTTTGTGCATGCATGTGTGTATATCCTTAAGATTTTCCTTATTAAGCATTGTGTCACCTGCAAATAGTTTTACTTCTTTTCTCCAAACTGGATGCCTTTATCTCCTTTTCTTGCCAACCTGCCAGGCTAGAGCTTACAACACAATGTTGAATAAAGGTGGAGAAGGCAGAAATACTTGTCTTATTCCTAATCTTAGTCCATGGGGTCACAAAAGTCAGACACAACTGAGCAACAACAACAATCCCCAATCTGTGAGGCAAGACTATCAGTCTTTCACCATTGCATATTAAATAGTGTGTATTTTATTCTTAGATGCCCTTTATCAGATTGAGGAACTCCTTTTTTATTCAGAATGTTCTAATATTTTTACCATGATAGAATGCAAGGTACTGCCAAATTTTTTCTTTATGTATTGAAATAATCATGTAGTTATTGTCCTTTATTCTATTAATATGGTAAATTAAATTTTTACAACTTTATTTGGAAACAATTGACATATAATAATGTGTGACTTTGTGTACACAATGTGAGAAATATATACACACACACTCACAAACACACACACATATATCTAGGAACAAATACCACAATAAAGTTATCTAATGCAACCATTTACCTCTCATAGTTACCAATATTTTTGTGTGTGGTGAGAAAACAGTGTTTACTATCTCAGCAACTTCCAAGTGTAAAATACATTGTTTTCAACTATAGTAAATATGCTGTATATTAGGTCCCCAGGACTCATTTGTCTTAGAATAGGAACTGTGTGCCCTTTCATCAAGATCTTTTCATTTTTCCCAAACCCAACCCCAGACAATCACCAACTTACTCTGATTCTAAGAATTCTGCTTTTTTCTCAACTTTCCACGTGTAATGGAGAGTGTACAGTACTTGTCTTTCTCTGTTTTACTTATTTCACTTAACATAAATGTCCTCAAGTTTTACCCATGCTATTGTAAAGTGCAGGATTTCCTTTTTTAATGGCTGAATAACATAACACACACTATATTATGTATAATTTATATTAAGTATAAAATGCTTTCTTTATTGATTCATATGTAGATACACACTAAGGATGTTTCAGTGTTTTGGCTATTGTGAATAATGCCGCAAGTGAACACAATAGTGCAGATATCTTCAAGATAATGGTTTCTGTAATTTTGGATATATACTCAGAAGTCCAAAAGTGGAATTCCTGGATCATATGGTACTTCTGTAATTTAATATTTTGTCGACTCTCCATACTGTAGAAATTTACATTTCTATCAACACTTCTTTCCTTATCCTTGTTAGCACTTGTTATCTTTTGTCTTTTTCATAATAGATATTATAACAGCTGTGAGGTGATATCTTGTGACTTTGATTCCTATTTTTCTGAAGATTGGTAATGTTGAGCAACTTTCATGTACCCACTGGCAATTTCGGTGTCCTCTTTGGAAAATGTCTATTTAAATCCTTTTGTCCAAGTTTTAATCAGAATATCTGTGGGTTTTGTTGCTGAATTTTTTTGATTTCTTTATATATTTTGACTATCAGATATATGATATTCAAATCTTTTTTCCCTTTCCATAGTTTTCATTTTTATTTTGTTGATCATTTCCTTTGCTGCTCAGAAGTGCCTTAGTTTGATGTTGTCTCACTTGTTTATTTTCCTTTTGTTGCTTGTGATTTTGGTGTCAAATACAAAAAAGTCATTCACAGGACTAATGTCAAGAGCCTTTCCCCTATGTTTTGCCAGAATTCCCAGCCTACAGGCTTGCTTAGGGAATTTTACACTTGTCTTCTTGTGAATCAATTTACTTAAAATCTCTGATGCTGTATAAATTCTGTTCTCTAAGTCTTAACTTATTTCTGTTTCTTATACTTCACAAACACAGAAGCAAGATTTCCTGGCAACAGCAGTATTTTCAAGGAGATTTCATAGTAATATGTAAATATCAGAAAGTTTAAATTCAGAATGCTATTTTTAAAATTATCAAATTTTTTTAATCATTTCTTTTTAGAAATTCATATTTGGGATCTATGTAGCCCTAGAGTATAAATGAACTGATCAAAGCAATCTATAATCTTTCCAATATTGGTTTCCAAATATATCATAATTTTTTATAAAATATCATTTAAATATAGAAAAAATAGTCCCCCATAAATATATGAAAGTGTGTATTCATAATTACATGCATATTCTTCCATACTAATACATTATCTTTAAAAGAGCTCAGTTGGTAAAGAATCTGCCTGCAGTGCAGGAGACCCGTGTTTGATTCCTGGGTTAGGAGAATTTTCCTGGAGGAAGGTCGATAGGCTACCCACTCCAGGATTCTGGCTTGGAAGCGGGTTTAGAATTCCATGGGACTGTATAGTCCATGGGGTTGGAAAGAGTTGGACATTGACTGAGCGACTTCCACTTTCACTTTCAAAATACAAACAAAATATCAGTTTGAATAGTATTTATTTTTAATAAAAATAATAATCATTAAGAAAATTAGCAAAACTTGCACTAGCTTATAACTACAGTTATAACTATATTAGCAGCAATGTATTTAGTGACAACAAATTTGTGATTGAATCGTGTTGACAACTAAGTCCCTGAGTTAATATGGCCTATATGGTACTGACTAGAACTTGAAATAATAGTAGGTTGCTTCAGCAAACTCTGCTATTACTTTTGATATTTCGTATATCATCTGCAGAACATTGGGTACTTTGTTATGGGATCTTTTTAGTATATTTGTCCATTTTCGTAATTTGTGAGAGGCATGCTTTAAATAAAATAAGGTTATCTTAACTTGGCAAATCCACTTAAATTAGGCAATTATGAGATCATGACATTTAGTCACAATTATATGCTGTCTAAAGGAATTACATTTTTTTTCCTTTTTCTTGCCACTGTGCTGTTATCGTGGAAATAGCTTTATAAATCTCTTTGCCCCAGCGAGCAATTTTGGCCTATGAGACCATGATTTTCATACTTTTTGTGAAGGGGGCATTTAATATCAGTGAGCATAGAATAATATTAGTAAAGAATACTTCGGTTAAATAATAGGTACATAATTTTCATCTCCATATTTCTCAATAGATTAACTCAATGATGATACTACACTTTGAACTGACTTCTTTAAAACATAGGCAGAATACTCTCTGACATAAATCACAGAGCAAGCTCCTCTAATATTGATCCTAAACCCCACTACCAGAGTAATGGAAATAAAAGCAAAAAATAAAGGCAAAGTATGACTGACCTTAATTTAAAACTTAAAAGCTTTTTCACAACAAAGGAAACTATAGGCAAGGTGAAAAGGCAACTTCAGAAAAAAAAAAATCGAATTTGAAATACGACAAGAAAATAATTGCACACAAAGCAGCTGACATTAAAATTAAGCTCCAAAATACTACAAATAAGATCTTATTTGAAGCTCAAAAATATATGTACAAATTAAGAGCCAAAATATACAAATAACTCATGAAGCTCAAATTACTCTGAGAAATATATTAAACGTTTCCAATCAAAAAAATTGTGCCAAGAATTCTAAGCAGGCAACTGGGGATTTCTCCAAAGAAGACATACAGATGAGAACTGAACAAACACATGAAAAGATGCTCATATCATCACTCCATTTCATCAGAGAAATGCAAATTCGCAACCACAATGAGTTTTCGTATTTTTTTGTGTACCATCTTAGTCGCCATTGTCAGAATGGCTCCATCAAAAAGTACTACAAACAATAAATTGCTGGAGGAAGTATGTTCATGAGAAAAGGGGAACTCTCTTAACACTGTTGGTGGGAATGTAAAATGGCAAAGCTAGTTTACAGTCACTATGGAGAACAGTGTGGATATTCCTTATATAATGGTAAATGGAACTGCTATACAAACCCAGAAAATCCCAGTTGCTGGGATCATACACAACAGTGACAGATGGAAAACTCATGAACTGAAAGAGATACATTGTTTACCCCAATGTTCATTATGCAAGATACTGTTTTATATATAGCCATGGACATGGAGAAGCATTCATAGAATTTGTTCCATCTTTCAAGTCGTAATGAATATAGTTGTATAGCTAGTGGTTATAGATTATACACAACAGAATATTACTCAGTTTTATAAAATAAAAAGGAAAAACCATTTGGAGTTGTCAGTTCTTTTTATATAAGGTGGATGGAAACTGGAGTCCTATTATACAGTTTCAAGTGATTCTAAGGGCCAGAACCATAGAAACAAGAATAACATCCAACCCACGGTTTAGTATACTATATGTCAAATACCATATGGGATATTCTTAGAGAAAAAGCGTGTTGGTGTTAATTTGATTGGACACTATTATTTGCAGTGACAGTTAAATGGAGACACAGATGTTTAAGAACTTGACTTTTTTGGGACTTTATAGTTTTTTGGGAGTGTGAAGATTGTACGGGTAGAGGGGACCGAATATGTATATGAGAAAGAAATGATGCATTGTGATAAAGATTTTGGTATGATTGGCCGTTATGTTAAAAAATAGTATGGTACCAGTGTAATAATTTCTATGTCCATTATGTCAGAGGGTGCGCCAATCTAAACATGTGTTGTTCTGGACATCAACCCAGAGGTAATGGTGGATGGGAGAGTGTTAGGTATTAGTGGTGTAGGAAGGTTTGGTAAGACATGGGTTTTTCAGGACGGTTGGGGACACATGTATTACACCCATGGCTGGACTTTTCATGTTGAATGTGTATTTGGAACAAATATTAAACTGCCACCAACTTATTCATTTAAAGTAACTAAGCCTTCCCAATTACATATTTAGTTAGAGAAAATTAGTGATTTTTTAAAACGCTTATTTTTTCACTTTTGAGCTTAAATTTTGTGCTGCAATGATATTATTCTCCCAGTAGACTCTTTGAGGCTCGCGAGTTGTTTTGTTTTTTTTCCCCCTTCAATCTGTTCATTTTGATTATTAATGTTTGATTTTTGGTTTATTTTAGATATTGTTTTTAAAATGATTAAAATAACTTATTTCTCAAGTAACGCCCTATATTTTGGGAAGATCTATATTATTGGTAAGAGGATAATCAATTTTGAAAAATGAGGGAAAACAAAAATCAGAATAAAAGTTTTAAAAAAAAATTTATTTGCTTTAAGTGTTTCACACTCAGCTTAATAAGAACTTGAGCTGGATTTATTTAGACAATAAAAATGTTGTAGTATTTGGTGAAGCCCATGTTGTCAAATACTACAGTTGATACTATTCTTCTCTTTGAATATTATCCAGTAAAGATATGGAGATAGTTCTTATAGTTGAAACTTTGCTATGTAAATTCATCTCGTTGTTAAATTGGTTGTATTTATAGATACTAAAAACATTAATAATTAATTATAATAGTAGTAGGAGGGAGTTGATCCTTACATATGTTGATTCTGTTATATGTGATTGTACATATAGTAAGTTCTGGTTTACTGTTTATGTTGTCTAATTTTATCTTTATTCAATCCGTTTTGGAAGAATAGAATGGCGTACTCTTGTGCCTCTAGTCAACGTGTGGGTCTGGTCAATAAATAACATATACAAACAGACTTAGGTGAATTGAGAAGCAATTCAAAATGTTCATTCTTCTCACGTTTTGGGAGTAGATAGAAGTCTCTATAGCAAGGGTGTCCATCAGACATGCGAGTAATTTCTGGAGGAGTAGTCTCGTCCTCTGGATTATGCAAATGGCTGCATGCCTTACTCTCTGTAGTTCATTTCTATATCAGTATTGGACAAGACCTTTAGTGTATATGTTGTGGTTTATGATGAACTGCTTCTCCTGTAAGTCCTTTTTCCTTGCGTTGCAATGACCGTTACCGAATATCAATTCATATCAGCATGCTTAAAGACCCATTACTCCTCTCAGGAATTCTGTATGCTAAGCCTAATTTATTTTCAGCAATAAGAGTCGGAGCAGTGAGCTGAGTGACTATTACTAGAACCTGAATATATGCTATGCAAAGTGCCAACTCATCTGCACTGATAAGAACGTAGAAAAAATATATTATAGATGGGTACAAACAATATCATCTATTGTCACATTGGGTAGTAGTTATGGTGCTTGCGTATCATATTGCAATTTGAAGGGACACAATTCAGTCATGATCAACTCTTATTATTCCATATATTAACAGCTGAAGAATACAAATCCTGGAGATATTGAACCTAACAGGTCACTCCAAATTTCACTTCTCACGATTGTCAGTAGCTGTATCATGAATCTGAAGGAAATATAGCGCATATGCATTGATGCATCCATTGCACAAGAGATCTGGAATCCAAAGGACTAATCTAAAGATCATAATGTCAGAACATTACTTTGCGAATCATTATCTACATTATGTATTTACATATCTGGTGATCCTACACGAGTAACATCTATCGCTTGACACCAGCGTCAATTTATCTCCTATGGCAAGGAAAAGCCTTTTCAAGTAGGTTGTTTGGTGTCTTGGACAAAATCTATTGTTGAATTAATTGAACTTTTCACTTTTAAAGGGGTTACTTTTATTTCCTGAAGACAGATTGGTAATACTAAGTATTCAGCCCATGTAATATGTTAAAATGTCTAGTCTACTAATCATGTCTGTAACTTTAAACACTAACGCTTTTCTGGGCAGTCTTCAAGGAGAAATCAAGTGTAATATTTTCCAGTGACTCACTCTGGCATTAATAATATGAATTTTGTGTCACTTTTTATCTGTGCCAAATAAAAATGGAAGTAACATTGACTCTAGCTTTTAGCAGAGGATCCAAAAGGAAAAATTATATGTCATTAGAGTAATGACAGAAGACACCAGTTCAAAGGATTGAGTACAGACTTAACGTTATGCTCAAGATAATCATATTGAAAACAAAACAAAACAAAACAAAACACTAATTCAGTCATAAAAACAGAAATTTTGCTGCTGCTATTGTTTGTTTCAAGTGCATATGTCTACTG
>JAJLRB010002437.1:0-28520 GCA_020976825.1 Odocoileus hemionus | reverse complement strand
AGCATTCATACTAGAACATTTCTGATTATAGAGTTTATACTTAAATGTCCCATACATAGTCTTCTTGCCTCAAGTCCTAACATTCTCAACTCTAACAAAAACACTGTTCCACAAATCTCAGGTATATGTAATTTTTGGACAATAAATTAATACATAAGAAGGTCCACAGTAAATGTTTGAGGTTTTAGAAAATAGTACCATGAGAAAAACCTGATATTTTTCTTTACCTGAATCCACAAAATTCAATTTTACAATGATTAATATTGAACAGCAAATAACCCTTAAAGCAGCAAAACACTCTATTAATAGTAAGATAATGGCAGTAAAGCTGGTTAATATAATCTTCTATTAAAATCCTATACTGTCCCTTTTTCTAATTTTACAAAAATACCCATAATATCATGTTGTTTAAAGAAGGGAAAAATGAACAAATAGCATCAAGGAAATAGCAATAGTGAAACCCTTTCAACAAGGAGCAAGTAAACTAAAGCAGTATATGTACTTCTAAAATCTAAATACCTATACTCTTTTCTATTCTAGAACATTATAATCTTTTACGCAAGCAGCCAAACTATGCCTGTGCCTTTTCTTTTATGACTTGATATTTATGGTCGTGTCTTGAGCCAGAGCAATCTTGAGCATTTCCAAAAAGGCTTGGACTTTTCCAGTGAGGCCTTATTACTATATATTATCATTTCCAAAAATTAATAGAAAGCCCAACAACAGTAAGACAGAAGGAAGAAAAGGGACATACCGGGCCCCTGGGACAACCTCGAGGGGAAGAGCTTCCTTGCAGGTTCCTTTCTCCTCCCGGTGGCTCAGAGGAGGTATATTGGGCCCCGGGGCAGCCCTGTGTGAGGGAGAGCTGCCTTGCAGGTTCCCTCTCTCGTCCCATGACCTTGTCACGGACTGGGTCCATCCCAGTGGCTCCCAACAGACGACAGAGGATGGATGGCATCACTGACTCAGTGGACATGGGTTTGGGTGGACTCTGGTAGTTGGGGATGGACAGGGAGGCCTGGCTTGCTGCAGTTCATGGGGTCGCAAAGAGTCAGACACGACTGAGTGACTGAACTTGAACTGAACTGAACTGAAACCTAAATTGCATAAAATTGTATATTGAAAATGTTGAAGCAGTATTAATATTTTAAAAAATCTGAAAGCATATGGTGATTTCACCTGGCTAAATGCTTGACATAATCTCTCACTTTAAAGTGTTAATAATTCAATGCAATGTGTAAATTTATACAAATATGAGATCATCTTCCTTAAAAGGAAAAAAAAAATCAGTAAAATTTGCAATGTTTATAAATGCTGTTGTTCAGTAGCTAAGCAGTGTTTGATTCTTTTAAATCCCATAAACTGCAGCAGACAGGCTTTACTGTTCTTCGTCGTCTCCCCAGAATTTGTTGAAACCCGTGTCTATTGAGTCGGTGATTCTATCAAACCACCTCGACCTCTGTCACTCTCTTCTCTGTTTGCTTTCCATCTTTTCCAAAGATCGAGTCTTTTCCAGTGAGTCAACTCTTCACATCAAGTGGTCGAAGTATCAGAGTTTCAGTGTCAGCATTAGTCCTTCGTATCAATTTTCAAATTTGATTTTCTTTAAAATTGACAGGTTTGATCTCCTCAGTGCCCAAGGAACTCAAAAGTCCTCCTCATCACTGTAATTCAATAATATCCATTCTTTGGTGCTCAGCCTTCTTTATGGTCCAACATCTCACATCCCTACATGACTACTGGAATAACAATAGTTTTGACTATACAAACCTCTGTTGTCAATTTAGTGTCTCTGATTTTTAATATGTAGTCTAGGTTTATCAGAGCTTTTCTTCCTGGGAGCAAGTGTCTTTTAATTTTGTGGCTTCAGTAAAAAATCTACCATGATTTTGGAGCTCAAGAAAATAAAATCTGTCACTCTTTCCACTTTTCCCCGATACTATGATCTTATTTTTCTGAATGTTGACTTTTAAGCCAGGTTTTTCACTTTTCTCTTTCATCCTTTCCTCCTCTTTCCTATTTTCATCCTCATCAAGAGGTTCTTTAGTTCTTCTTCACTTTCTGCTATTAAAGCAGCAGCATCTGCATATCAGAGTTTGTTGGTATTTTGACCACAAAACATGATTTCAGCTTGTGTTCATCCATCCCAGCATTTTCTATGATGTACTCTGCATAGAAGTTAAATAACAGGCTGGCAATATACAGCCTTGATATACTTTTCCCAATTTGAACCACTTCATTGTTCCTTGTCTAAGTCTATCTGTTGTTTCTTGGCATGCACACAGGCTTCTCAAGAGGCAGTTAATGTGACCTGCTATTCCTGTCTCTAAGTATTTTCTACAGTTTGTTGCGATTCAAACAGTCAAAGGTTTTAGAATAGTCGATGGAGCAGAAATAATGATTTTTTTTCTCAAATTCCCTTGCTTATTCTATGATCCAACCAATGTTGGCATTTTGATTTTTGGTTCCTCTGCCTTTTCTAAATCCAGCTTGTGCATCTTGAAGTTCTTGGGTCACATCCCGCTGAAGTCTAGCTTGAAGCATTTTGAGTTTTACAATGCTAGTATGTAAATAAGCACAACTGCACAGTAGTTTGACATTTTTTGTCATCGCTTTTCTTTGAGATTGGAATGAAAACAGAACCTTTCCAGTCCTATGGATATTGCTGAATTTCCAAATTTTCTGAAATGACATATTGAGCACAGCCCTTTAACATCATCTTTTAGGAGGTTAAATAGCTCAGCTGGAATATCATCACCTCCATTATCTTTATTCTTAGTAATACTTTCTAAGGCCCACTTGACTTTGTATGTCTGTATATCTGGCTCTAGGGGCATGACCACACCATCATGGTTATCTGGGTTATTAAGACATTTTTTGAATAGTTCTTCTCTGTATTCTTGCCACCTCCCTTTAATCTCTTCTGCTTCTGTTAAATACTTCCAGCTTTTGTCCTTCATTTTGCCAATACTTGTATAAAATGGTCCTTGATTTCTCCATTTTTTTTAAGAGATCTCTAGTCTTTCCCAATCTACTGCTTTCGTGTTTTCTTGTTTGTTTGTGTGTTTTGTTTTGTTTTTTGCACTGTTCACTTAAGAAGCGTTTCTTATCTCTTCTTGCTATTTTCTGGAGCTCTGCATTCAGTTGGGTATATCTTTACCCTTCTCCTTTGCTTTTTGCTTCTCTTCTCAGCTATTTGTGAAGGCATCTCAGACAAACATTTGGCCTTCTTGCATTTCTTTGGAATGGGTTTGTTCACTGCCTTCTGTACAATGTTACAAACCTTCATTCACAGTTCTTCAGGCACTATGTCTACAAGATCTAGTCCATTGAATCTATTTACTACCTCCACTCTATAATTGACAGCTTGCAGTGAATGAAGTCAGATTGGTGATCTCTGAAAAAGATTTAGCTTCTGGACCATACTACAGGCTTGATCACTCAAGTGCTTTGGTCTAGCAGAGATTTATTAAAATGTAAAAAGGGACAGAGAAAGCTTCTGAAATAGACATCATAAGGGAGGTGGAGAGTACCCCAAATCATTAGTCTTCAGTTCAGTTCAGTCACTCAGTTGGGTGCGACATTTTGCTGCCCCATGGACTACAGCACTCCAGGCCTCCCTGTCTATCACCAACACCAAGAGCTTACTCAAACTCATGTCCATTGAGTCGGTGATGCCATCCAACCATCCCATCTTCTGTTGTCACCTTCTCCTCTCACCTTCAATCTTTTGCAGCATCAGAGTCTTTTCCAAGGAGTCAACTCTTCGCATCAGGTGGTGAAAGTACTGGAGTTTCAGCTTCAGCATCAGTCCTTCCAATGAATATTCAGGACTGATTTCCTTTAGGATGGACTGGTTGGATCTCCTTGCAGCCCAAAGGACTCTCAAGAGTCTTCTCCAACACCACAGTTCAAAAGCATCAGTTCTTCGGTGATCAGCTTTCTTTATAGTCCAACTCTCACATCCATACGTGACTACTGGACAAACCTTAGCCTTGACTAGATGGACCTCTGTTTGCAAAGTAATGTCTCTGCTTTTTAATATGCTGTCTAGGTTTGTCATAATTTTTCTTCCAAGGAGTAAGTACCTTTCAATTTCATGGCTGCAGTCACCACCTGCAGTGATTTTGGAGCCCAAAAATATAAAGTTGGCCACTGTTTCCCCATCGATTTGCCATGAAGTGATGTGACCAGATGACATGATCTTAGTTTTTCTGAATAATGAGTTTTAAGCCAACTTTTTTAAAGTCCTCTTTCACTTTCATCAAGAGGCTTTTTAGTTCTTCTACTCTTTCTTCCATAAGGATGGTGTCATCTGCATATCTGAGGTTATTGATATTTATCCCAGCTATCTTGATTCCAGCTTGTGCTTCCTCCAGCCCAGTGTTTTTCATGATGTACTCTGCATATAGGTTAAATAAGCAGGGTGACAATATACAGCCCGACTTACTCCTTTTCCTATTTGGAACCAGTCTTTTTTCCATGACCAGTTCTAGCTGTTGCTTCCTGACCCACACAAAGATTTCTCAAGCAGTTGGTCAAGTGGTCTTGTATTCCCATCTCTTCCAGAATTTTCCACAGTTTGTGGTAATCTACACAGTCAAAGGCTTTGACATAGTGAATAAATCAGAAGTAAAACTTTTTCTGGAACATTCTTGGTTTTCTGATGATCCAACGAATGTTGGCAGTTTGATCTCTTGTTCTCATCTAAAACCAGGTATAACACTGTTCAAGGTTTATGGATTTTTGAAGCCTGGCTTGGAGAATTTTGAGCATTACTTTACTACTTTACTAGAGTGTAAGATGAGTGAAACTGTGTGGTACTTTGAGCATTCTTTGGCACTGCCTTTCTTTGGGATTGGAATGAAAACTGACTTTTTCCCGCCTTATGACTACTGCTGAGTTTTCCAAATTTGCTGGCATATGAATGCAGCACTTTCACAGCATCATCTTAGAGGATTTGAGATAGCTCAACTGGAATTCCATCACCTCCACTAGCTTCGTTCATAGTGATACTTCCTAAGTCCCACTTGACTTCCCATTCCAGGTTATCTAGCTCTAGGCGAGTGATCACACCATCGTGATTATCTGGGTAATGAAGATCTTTTTTGTATAGTCCTTCTGTGTGATCTTGCCACTTTTTCTTAATATCTTCTGCTTCTGTTAGGTCCATACCATATTTTTCCTTTATGTGTCCATCTTTTCATGAATATTTCCCTTTGTATCTCTAGTTTTCTTGAAGAGATTTCCACTCTTTCTGATTCTATCTTTTTCCTCAATTTCTTTACGTTGATCACTTTGGAAGGCTTTCTTATCTCTCATTGGTATTCTTTGGGACTCTGCATTCAGGTGGCAATATCTTTCCTTTTCTTCTTTTTCTTTGTTTAAGTTTTTATATTTTATTTTATTTATTTTGCTTTTGTTTTTGTTTTTTTTTTCCATTTATTTTTATTAGTTGGAGGCTAATTACTTTACATCATTGCAGCGGTTTTTGTCATACATTGAAATGAATTAGCCATGGATTTACATGTATTCCCCATCCCGGTCCCCCCTCCCACCTCCCTCTCCACCCCAATTCCTCTGGGAGAGGGTCTTCCCAGTGCATCAGGCCCGAGCACTTGTCTCATGCATCCAACCTGGGCTGGTGATCTGTTTCACCCTAGATAATATACATGTTTCGATGCTGTTCTCTTGAAACATCTCACCCTCGCCTTCTCCCAGAGTCCACAAGTCTGTTCTATACATCTGAGTCTGTTTTTCTGTTTTGCATATAGGGTTATCGTTACCATCTTTCTAAATTCCATATATATGTGTTAGTATACTGTAATGGTCTTTATCTTTCTGGCTTACTTCGCTCTGTATAATCGGCTCCAGTTTCATCCATCTCATTAGAACTGATTCAAATGAATTCTTTTTAATGGCTGAGTAATATTCCATAGTGTATATGTACCACAGCTCCCTTATCCATTCGTCTGCAGATGGGAATCTAGGTTGCTTCCATGTCCTGGCTATTATAAACAGTGCTGCGATGAACATTGGGGTGCACGTGTCTCTTTCAGATCTGGTTTCCTCGGTGTGTATGCCTAGAAGTGGGATTGCTGGGTCATATGGCAGTTCTATTTCCAGCTTTTTAAGGAATCGCCACACTGTTTTCCATAGTGGCTGTACTAATTTGCATTCCCACCAACAGTGTAAGAGGGTTCCCTTTTCTCCACACCCTCTCCAGCATTTATTGCTTGTAGACTTTTGGATAGCAGCCATCCTGACTGGCGTATAATGGTACCTCATTGTGGTTTTGATTTGCATTTCTCTGATAATGAGTGATGTTGAGCATCTTTTCATGTGTTTGTTAGCCATCTGTACGTCTTCCTTGGAGAAATGTCTGTTTAGTTCTTTGGCCCATTTTTTGATTGGGTCATTTATCAGTTGAGCTGGAGGAGTTGCTTGTATATATTTGAGATTAATCCTTTGTCTGTTGCTTCATTTGCTATTATTTTCTCCCAATCTGAGGGCTGTCTTTTCACCTTGCTTATAGTTTCCTTTGTTGTACAAAAGCTTTTAAGTTTCATTAGGTCCCATTTGTTTATTTTTGCTTTTATTTCTAAAATTCTGGGATGTGGGTCATAGAGGATCCTGCTGCGATTTATGTCAGAGAGTGTTTTGCCTATGTTCTCCTCTAGGAGTTTTATAGTTTCCGGTCTTACATTTAGATTGTTAATCCATTTTGAGTTTATTTTTGTGTATGGTGTTAGAAAGTGTTCTAGTTTCATTCTTTTACAGGTGGTTGACCAGTTTTCCCAGCACCACTTGTTAAAGAGGTTGTCTTTTTTCCATTGTATATCCTTGCCTCCTTTGTCGAAGATAAGGTGACCATAGGTTCGTGGATTTATCTCTGGGCTTTCTATTCTGTTCTATTGATCTATATTTCTGTCTTTGTGCCAGTACCATACTGTCTGATGAACATAGGTGCAAAAGTCCTTAACAAAATTCTAGCAAACAGAATCCAACAACATATTAAAAAAAAATCATACATCATGACCAAGTGGGCTTTATCCCAGGAATGCAAGGATTCTTTAATATCCACAAATCAATCAATGTAATACACCACATTAACAAATTGAAAGATAAAAACCATATGATTATCTCAATAGATGCAGAAAAAGCCTTTGACAAAATTCAACATCCATTTATGATTAAAACTCTCCAGAAAGCAGGAATAGAAGGAACATACCTCAACATAATAAAAGCTATATATGTCAAACCCACAGCAAGCATCACCCTCAATGGTGAAAAATTGAAAGCATTTCCCCTGAAATCCGGAACAAGACAAGGGTGCCCACTCTCACCACTACTATTCAACATAGTTTTGGAAGTGTTGGCCACAGCAATCAGGGCAGAAAAAGAAGTAAAAGGAATCCAGATAGGAAAAGAAGAATTGAAACCCTCTCTGTTTGCAGATGACATGATCCTCTACATAGAAAACCCTAAAGACTCTACCAGAAAATTAATAGAGCTAATCAACGAATACAGCAAAGTTGCAAGATATAAAATTTACACACAGAAATCTCTTGCATTCCTATACACTAACAATGAGAAAACAGAAAGAGAAATTAAGGAAACAATACCATTCACCATTGCAACAAAAAGAATAAAATACTTAGGAGTATATCTACCTAAAGAAACAAAAGACCTATACATAGAAAACTATAAAAGACTGATGAAAGAAATCAAACAGGACACAAACAGATGGGGAAATCTACCGTGTTCATGGATTGGAAGAATCAATATTGTCAAAATGGCTATACTACCCAAAGCAATCTATAGATTCAATGCAATCCCTATCAAACTACCAACAGTATTTTTCACAGAACTAGAACAAAAAATTTCACAGTTTGTATGGAAATACAAAAAACCTCTAATAGCCAAAGTAATCCTGAGAAAGAAGAATGGATCTGGAGGAATCAACCTGCCTGACTTCAGTCTTTCCTTTTCTACTTAGCCTTTTGTTTCTCTTCTTTTCAAAGCTCTTTGTAAGGCATCCGCATGCAGTCTTTTTTTTTTTTTTTTTTTTTTTGCATTTCTTTTTCTTGGGGATGGTCTTGATCCCTGCCTCCTGTACAATATCATGAAACTCTGTCCATAGTTCTTCAGGCACTGTGAAAACTAACCAATCTGATCACACGGCCAACATCCTTATCTAGCTCAATGAATCTATGAGCCATGTCATGTAGGGCCACCCAAGATGTATGGGTCAGGTTGGAGAGTTCTTCTCCACTGGAGAAGGGAATAGCAAACCACTTCAGTATCCTTGCCTTAAGAACCCCCTGAAGAGTATGAAAAGGTAAAAAGATAGGACACTGAAAGATGAATTCCCCAGGTTGGTACATGTCCAGTATGCTACTGGAAATCAGTGGAGAAATAGCTCCAGAAAGAATGAAGAGACACAGCCAAAGCAAAAAGAATATTCAGTTTTGGATGTCACAGATGATAGAAGTAAAGTCCAATGCTGTAAAGAACAATATTGAATAGGAACCTTGAATGTTAGGTCCATGAATGAAGGAAATTGGAAGTGGTCAAACAGGAGATGGCAAGATGGCAATAGTGAACACCCATTCACTTGTATGGGTGAACTTAATTCAGATGACCATTATATCTACTACTGTGGGTAAGAATCCCTTAGAAGGAATGAAATATCCATCATAGTCAACAAAAAAGTTCAAAATGCAGTACTTGGATGCAATCTCAAAAATGACAGAATGATCTCTGTTTATTTCCAAGGCAAACCATTCAATATCACAGTAATCCAAGTCTATGCCCCTAACAGTAATGCTGAAGAAGCTGAAGTTGAATGGTTCTATGAAGACTTACAAGACCTTCTAGAACTAACACAAAAAAAAAGATGTTGTATTCATTATAAGGGACTAGAATGCAAAAGTAGGAAGTCAAGAGATATCTGGAGTAATGGGAAAATTCGGCCTTGGAGTACAGAATGAAGCAGGGCAAAAGATAATAGAGTTTTGCCAAGACAATGCAATGGTCGTAGCAAACACCCTCTTCCAACAAAACAAGAGAAGACTATACACATGTACATTGCCAGATGATCAATAATGAAATCAGATTGATTATATTCTTTGCAGCCAAAGATGGAGAAATTCTATAGAGTCAGCAAAAACAAGACCAGGAACTGACTGTGGCTCAGATCATGAACTCCTTATTTCCAAATTCAGACTTAAATTGAAGAAAGTAGGGAAAACCACTGGATGATTTCAGTTCACTTCAGTCACACAGTCATGTTCAACTCTTTGCGACCACATGGATTACAGCACGCCAGGCCTCCCTGTCCATCACCAACCCCCAGAGTTTACTCAAACTCATGTCCATCAAGTGAGTGATGCCATCCACCCATCTCATCCTCTGTCATCCCCTTCTTCTGCTGCCTTCAATCTTGCCCAGCATCAGGGTCTTTTTCAATGAGTCAACTCTTCGCATCAGGGGCCAAAATATTGGAGTTTCAATTTCAGCATCAGTCTTTCCAATGAATATTCAGAACTGTTTTCCTTTAGGAAAGACTGGTTGGGTCTCCTTTCAGTCCAAGAGACTCTCAAGATTCTTCTCCACCATCACAGTTCAAAAGCATCGATTCTTTGGTGCTCAGCTTTCTTTATAGTCCAACACTCACATCCATACGTGACTACTGGAAAAACCTTAGCCTTGACTAGATGGACCATGGTTGGCAAAACAATGTCTCTGCTTTTTAATGTGCTGTCTAAGTTTGTCATAAATGTTATTTCAAGGAGTAAGCGTCTTTTAATTTCATGGCTGCAATCACCATCTGCAGTGACTTTGGAGCCCAAGGAAACAAAGTCTGACACTGTTTCCACTGTTTCCCCATCTATTTGTGTTGAAGTGATGGGACCAGATGTCATGATCTTAGTTTTCTGAATGTTGAGCTGATTTAAGCCAACTTTTTCACTATCTTCTTTCAGATTCATCAAGAGGCTCTTTAGTTCTTCTATGCTTTCTGCCATAAGGGTGGTGTCATCTGCATATCTGATTTTATTGATATTTCTCCTGCAATTTTGATTCCAGTGTGTGCTTTATCCAACCCAGCTTTTGTCATGATGTACTCTGCATAGAAGTTAAATAAGTGGGGTGACAATACACAGCCTTGACATACTCCTTTTCCTATTTGGAAACAGTCTGTTGTTCCATGTCCAGTTCTAACTGTTGCTTCCTGACCTGAATACAGATTTCTCAAGAGGCAGATCAGGTGGTCTGGTATTCCCATCTCTTTCAGAATTTTCCAGAGTTTGTTGTGATCCACACAGTCAAAGGCTTTGACCTAGTCAATAAAGTAGTAGATATTTTTTTTTCTGAAACTCTCTTGCTTTTTCAATGATCCAACAGATGTTGGCAATTTGATCTCTGGTTCCTCTGCCTTTTCTAAAACCAGGTTGAACATTTGGAAATAAATGGTTCACATATTGTTGAAGCCTGTCTTGGAGATGATCTAAATTAAATCCCTTATGATTATGCAGTGGAAATGAGAAATAGATTCAAGGGATAGCTTCTGATAGACAGCCTGTGGAACCTTGGAGTTTTACTAGTCTTATCAAGGCCTTATTTACTTTTACCAGAACCACTCCCACAAATATGTACCTTAAATTAACAAGGTTAGAATTAACAAAAGAAAGGTCTTACCCGACCCACTCCAACAGCTTACTTCTTAAAATAACAAGATTAGTTAGAAGATTCTGGTAAAAAAGGAAAAACATATACTGGAGCAAGATACATTGTTGTTATATAATCCTTAGTACAGAGTTTAAGATGAGATTTTTTCTTGTGTAATCATTAGCTCTGGGCTTAAAGAAAACAAGGTCATATATGACTAAGACATTATATCATCTGTATAAGGGATTTGACTTAGATTATATCTGAATGACCTAGTGGTCTTCCCTACTTCAATTTAAGCCTGTATTTTGCAATAGGGAGTTCATGATCTAAGCACATCAGCTCCAGGACTTGTTTTCACTGACTTCTCCATCTTCAACTGCAAAAAACACAATCAATCTGTTTTTGGTATTGACCATCTTGATGATGCCCATGTACAGAGTTGTCTCCCTGTATTTTTGGAAGAGGGTGTTTGCTATGATCAGATTGTTCTCTTGGCAAAACTTTGTTAGCCTTTGCCCTGCTTCATTTCATACTCCAAGGGCAAACTTGCCTATTTCTGCAAATATAAATGTAAAGGGATTTTATTTTTATTTTATTTTTTTTTTTTTTTAATTTTTATTAGTTGGAGGCTAATTACTTTACATCATTACAGTAGTTTTTGTTATACATTGATATGAATTAGCCATGGATTTACATGTACTCCCCATCCCAGTCCCCCTCCCACCTCCCTCTCCACCCGATCCCTCTGGGTCTTCCCAGTGCACCAGGCCCGAGCACTTGTCTCATGCACCCAACCTAGGCTGGTGATCTGTTTCACCCTAGATAATATACATGTTTCAATGCTGTTCTCCTGAAACATCCCACCCTCGCCTTCTCCCAGAGTCCACAAGTCTGTTCCATACATCTGAGTCTCTTTTTCTGTTTTGCATATAGGGTTATCGTTACCATCTTTCTAAAGTCCATATATATGTGTTAGTATACTGTAATGGTCTTTATCTTTCTGGCTTACTTCGCTCTGTATAATGGGCTCCAGTTTCATCCATCTCATTAGAACTGATTCAAATGAATTCTTTTTAATGGCTGAGTAATATTCCATGGTGTATATGTACCACAGCTTCCTCATCCATTCGTCTGCTGATGGGCATCTGGGTTGCTTCCATGTCCTGGCTATTATAAACATTGCTGCGATGAACATTGGGGTGCATGTGTCTCTTTCAGATCTGGTTTCCTTGGTGTGTATGCCCAGAAGTGGGATTGCTGGGTCATACGGCAGTTCTATTTCCAGCTTTTTAAGAAATCTCCACACTGTTTTCCATAGTGGCTGTACTAATTTGCATTCCCACCAACAGTGTAAGAGGGTTCCCTTTTCTCCACACCCTCTCCAGCATTTATTGCTTGTAGACTTTTGGATAGCAGCCATCCTGACTGGCGTGTAATGGTACCTCATTGTGGTTTTGATTTGCATTTCTCTGATAATGAGTGATGTTGAGCATCTTTTCATGTGTTTGTTAGCCATCTGTATGTCTTCCTTGGAGAAATGTCTGTTGAGTTCTTTGGCCCATTTTTTGATTGGGTCATTTATTTTTCTGGAGTTGAGCTGGAGGAGTTGCTTGTATATTTTTGAGATTAATCCTTTGTCTGTTGCTTCGTTTGCTATTATTTTCTCCCAATCTGAGGGCTGTCTTTTCACCTTGCTTATAGTTTCCTTTGTTGTGCAAAAGCTTTTAAGTTTCATTAGGTCCCATTTGTTTATTTTTGCTTTTATTTCTGAAATTCTGGGATGTGGGTCATAGAGGATCCTGCTGTGATTTATGTCGGAGAGTGTTTTGCCTATGTTCTCCTCTAGGAGTTTGATAGTTTCTGGTCTTACATTTAGATCTTTAATCCATTTTGAGTTTATTTTTGTGTATGGTGTTAGAAAGTGTTCTAGTTTCATTCTTTTACAGGTGGTTGACCAGTTTTCCCAGCACCACTTGTTAAAGAGGTTATCTTTTTTCCATTGTATATCCTTGCCTCCTTTGTCGAAGATAAGGTGACCATAGGTTCGTGGACTTATCTCTGGGCTTTCTATTCTGTTCCATTGATCTATATTTCTGTCTTTGTGCCAGTACCATACTGTCTTGATGACTGTGGCTTTGTAGTAGAGTCTGAAGTCAGGCAGATTGATTCCTCCAGTTCCATTCTTCTTTCTCAGGATTACTTTGGCTATTCGAGGTTTTTTGTATTTCCATACAAATTGTGAAATTATTTGTTCTAGTTCTGTGAAAAATACTGTTGGTAGTTTGATAGGGATTGCATTGAATCTATAGATTACTTTGGGTAGTATAGCCATTTTGACAATATTGATTCTTCCAATCCATGAACACGGTATATTTCTCCATCTGCTTGTGTCCTCTTTGATTTCTTTCATCAGTGTTTTATAGTTTTCTATGTATAGGTCTTTTGTTTCTTTAGGTAGATATACTCCTAAGTATTTTATTCTTTTTGTTGCAATGCAATGGTGAATGGTATTGTTTCCTTAATTTCTCTTTCTGTTTTCTCATTGTTAGTGTATAGGAATGCAAGAGATTTCTGTGTGTTAATTTTATATCCTGCAACTTGACTGTATTCGTTGATTAGCTCTAGTAATTTTCTGGTAGAGTCTTTAGGGTTTTCTATGTAGAGGATCATGTCATCTGCAAACAGCGAGAGTTTCACTTCTTCTTTTCCTATCTGGATTCCTTTTACTTCTTTTTCTGCCCTGATTGCTGTGGCCAAAACTTCCAAAACTATGTTGAATAGTAGTGGTGAGAGTGGGCACCCTTGTCTTGTTCCTGATTTCAGGGGAAATGCTTTCAATTTTTCACCATTGAGGGTGATGCTTGCTGTGGGTTTGTCATATATAGCTTTTATTATGTTGAGGTATGTTCCTTCTATTCCTGCTTTCTGGAGAGTTTTAATCATAAATGGATGTTGAATTTTGTCAAAGGCTTTTTCTGCATCTATTGAGATAATCATATGGTTTTTATCTTTCAATTTGTTAATGTGGTGTATTACATTGATTGATTTGCGGATATTAAAGAATCCTTGCATTCCTGGGATAAAGCCCACTTGGTCATGATGAATGATTTTTTTTTTTTTTATGTTGTTGGATTCTGTTTGCTAGAAATTTTGTTAAGGATTTTTGCATCTATGTTCATCAGTGATATTGGCCTGTAGTTTTCTTTTTTTGTGGCATCTTTGTCTGGTTTTGGAATTAGGGTGATGGTGGCCTCATAGAATGAGTTTGGAAGTCTACCTTCTTCTGCAATTTTCTGGAAGAGTTTGAGTAAGATAGGTGTTAGCTCTTCTCTAAATTTTTGGTAGAATTCAGCTGTGAAGCCATCTGGTCCTGGGCTTTTGTTTGCTGGAAGATTTCTGATTACAGTTTCGATTTCCTTGCTTGTGATCGTTTTGTTAAGATCTTCTATTTCTTCCTGGTTCAGTTTTGGAAAGTTATACTTCTCTAAGAACTTGTCCATTTCTTCCAAGTTGTCCATTTTATTGGCATAGAGCTGCTGGTAGTAGTCTCTTATGATCCTTTGTATTTCAGTGTTGTCTGTTGTGATCTCTCCATTTTCATTTCTAATTTTGTTAATTTGGTTCTTCTCCCTTTGTTTCTTAATGAGTCTTGCTAATGGTTTGTCAATTTTGTTAATTTTTTCAAAAAACCAGCTTTTAGCTTTGTTAATTTTTGCTATGGTCTCTTTAGTTTCTTTTGCATTTATTTCTGCCCTAATTTTTAAGATTTCTTTCCTTCTACTAACCCTGGGGTTCTTCATTTCTTCTTCCTCTAGTTGCTTTAGGTGTAGAGTTAGGTTATTTATTTGACTTTTTCTTGTTTCTTGAGGTAGGCCTGTAATGCTATGAATCTTCCCCTTAGCACTGCTTTTACAGTGTCCCATAGGTTTTGGGTTGTTGTGTTATCATTTTCATTCATTTCTATGCATATTTTGATTTCTTTTTTGATTTCTTCTATGATTTGTTGGTTATTCAGAAGCGTGTTGTTTAGCCTCCATATGTTTGAATTTTTAATAATTTTTTTCCTGTAATTGAGATCTAATCTTACTGCACTGTGGTCAGAAAAGATGACTGGAATGATTTCAATGTTTTTGAATTTACCAAGACTAGATTTATGGCCCAGGATGTGATCTATTCTGGAGAAGGTTCCGTGTGCACTTGAGAAAAAGGTGAAGTTGATTGTTTTGGGGTGAAATGTCCTATAGATGTCAATTAGGTCTAGCTGGTCCATTGTGTCCGTTAAAGTTTGTGTTTCCTTGTTCATTTTCTGTTTAGTTGATCTATCCATAGTTGTGAGTGGGGTATTAAAGTCTCCTACTATTATTGTGTTACTATTAATTTCCTCTTTCATACTCGTTAGCGTTTGCCTTACATATTGCGGTGCTCCTATGTTGGGTGCATATATATTTATAATTGTTATATCTTCTTCTTGGATTGATCCTTTGATCATTATGTAGTGTCCATCTTTGTCTCTTTTCACAGACTTAATTTGAAAGTCTATTTTATCTGATATGAGTATTGCGACTCCTGCTTTCTTTTGGTCTCCGTTGCGTGGAATATTTTTTTCCAGCCCTTCACTTTTAGTCTGTATGTGTCCCTTGCTTTGAGGTGGGTCTCTTGTAGACAGCATATATAGGGGTCTTGCTTTTGTATCCATTCAGCCAGCCTTTGTCTTTTGGTTGGGGCATTCAACCCATTTACATTTAAGGTAATTATTGATAGGTATGGTCCTGTTGCCATTTATTTTGTTGTTTGGGGTTCACTTTTATACCACCTTTCTGCGTTTCCTGTCTAGAGAAGATCCTTTAGTATTTGTTGAAGAGCTGGTTTGGTGGTGGTGAATTCTCTCAGCTTTTGCTTGTCTGTAAAGCTTTTGAGTTCTCCTTCATATCTGAATGAGATCCTTGCTGGGTAGAGTAATCTAGGTTGTAGGTTATTCTCTTTCATTACTTTAAGTATGTCCTGCCATTCCCTTCTGGCCTGAAGGGTTTCTATTGATAGATCAGCTGTTATCCTTATGGGAATCCCTTTGTGTGTTATTTGTTGTTTCTCCCTTGCTGCTTTTAATATTTGTTCTTTGTGTTTGATCTTTGTTAATTTGATTAATATGTGTCTTGGGGTGTTTCGCCTTGGGTTTATCCTGTTTGGGACTCTCTGGGTTTCTTGAACTTGGTTGGCTATTTCCTTCCCCATTTTAGGGAAGTTTTCAGCAATTATCTCCTCGAGTATCTTCTCATGGCCTTTCTTTTTGTCTTCTTCTTCTGGGACTCCTATGATTCGAATGTTGGGGCGTTTCACATAGTCCCCGAGGTCCCTGAGGTTGTCCTCATTTTTTTTTTATTCTTTTTTCTTTTTTCCTCTCTGCTTCATTTATTTCCACCATTTTATCTTCTAACTCACTTATCCTATCTTCTGTCTCTGTTATTCTACTCATGGTTCCCTCCAGAGTGTTTTTGATCTCATTTATTTCATTATTAATTTTTAATTGATTTTTTTTTTATTTCTTCTAGGTCCTTGTTAAACATTTCTTGCATCTTCTCAATCTTTGTCTCCAGGCTATTTATTTGTAACTCCATTTTGTTTTCAAGATTTTGGATCATTTTTATTATCATTATTCTAAATTCTTTTTCAGGTAGATTCCCTATTTCCTCCTCTTTTGTTTGACTTGGTGGGCTTTTTTCATGTTCCTTTAGCTGTTGGGTATTTCTCTGCCTTTTCATCATGTTTAGATTGCTGTGTCTGGAGTGGGCTTTCTGTATTCTTGTGGTTTGAGGTTCCTTTTTATTGTGGAGGTTTCACCCAGTGGGTGGGGTTGGACGATTGGTTTGTCAAGGTTTCCTGGTTAGGGAAGCTTGTGTCAGCGTTCTGGTGCGTGGAATTGGATTTCTTCTCTCTGGAGTGCAATGGAGTGTCCAGTAATGAGCTTTGCGATGGGTCTCTGTGTTAGGTGTGACTTTGGAGAGCCTGTATGTTGACACTCAGGTCTATGTTCCTGCGTTGCTAAAGAATTTGCGTGGTATGTCTTGTACTGGAGCTTATTGGCTCTTGGGTGGTGGTTGGTTTTGGTGTAGGTATGGAAGCTTTTGGATGGTCTCTTATTCCTTAATGTTCCGTGTGGTCAGGAGTTTTCTGGTTTTCTCAGGATTTGGGCTCAAGTCTCCTGCCTCTGGATTTGTTTTATTCTTCTAATAGTCTCAAGGCTTCTCCAACTATACAGTACTGATAATAAAACTTCTAGGTTAATGGTGAAAAGATTCTCCACCGTGAGAGACAACCAGAGAGGTTCACAGAGTTACATGAAGAATAGGAGAGGGAGGAAGGAGATAGAGGTGAGCAGGAGGAGAAAAAGGGGACTCAAGAGGAGAGAGACAGATCTACGCAGTTATCTGTTCCCAAAGTGTTCTCTGTAGCCCAGACACCCACAAAGATTCACAGAGTTGGATTGGGAAGAGAAGGGGAATGGAGGAAGTAGAGGTGTTCTGAGGGAGAGAATAACAAAGATTGAAAATCTAGTGTAGAGGTTAGACTCTTTGAAATACAATATTTAAAAACAAAAACACACAAAAAAATTTGGAACTGTATATGAAGTTCAGTTTTAAAATAGGGTTTCTCTCTCTCTTTTTTTTTGTGGCTATAGTGAAATGAAAGTGAAAGTTAAGGAATAATAGAGGAGTATTAGAGGACTCTAAAAGGAAATAGGAGAGAAAAACAAGAAAAAGAAAAAAAAAAAAAAAAAAAAAAAAAAAAAATTTTTTTTTCCCAAATAAAAAAATCGTAAAAATATATGAAAATGAAAGTTGAGGAGTAATGGGGGAGTAATAGGGAATTATAAAAGAAAATGAAAGAGAAAAAATAAAAAATTTAAAAAAAAAAAAAAAAAAAAGAAAAAAAAAAAAAAATTTTTTTTTTTTAAATTAAAAAAAAAAAAATGTACATATATATCTACAATTTCTCTGAGGTTGTTGCGGTCAGCGTAGGTTCAGTTCAATTTCAGATAGCTCCTCTTTCCAGCTTACACTTCTCAATATCTGTAGGCCCCTTCCCGTGTATTCGGTGTTACCTTCAGGGATTTTAATCTGTTGCACCGGTCCTTTCTGAAGCGGTTCCCTTTGTTTATTTGGCTTCTGTTTGCTGTCTCTTTGGTGTCTAATTTCCGCCCTGACACAGGCGGGCGGAGGTGATCTCTTATTTAGGTTCTCTAGTTCAGTTCAGTCCTGCTACGGGGAGGGCGGGGCGCTGCAGACAGACACCGCTCTGTGTGGATAGCGCTCACCGTGTTCCGGCCACACTGGGTTTGCCCCGCTCACGGGTGTCTGTGCTTTCGCCGTCTACACTGCTCAGGCTCCCGGCTGCTCTATATGGAGCGGGCCCTGCGTTGAGTGCGGTTCCAGTTTTCGGGTACTCCACAAATGCGCAGATTCGGTTGCTCCTGCGTTTTGTGCCTTCCCCGAGCGGTTCAGGCAGCCAGAGGCTGAGCGGCCTTCAGGCAGCCAGGCAGGCTTGGGCGTACTCTCCCGGGTGCGGCGCGCCTTTTCCCTCCGCGGCGAGCGGCCCAGGCAGCCAGAGGCTTGGGCGCCCTCTCCCCCGCGGGTACGGCGCGCTTTTTTTCTCCCCGCGGCCCCAGCACGCACCGCCAGTCGGGTCTCAGGAAGTCTTTAGCTAGAACCCGGAGGCCTGTTTGCAGTGTGGGAGGGGGTGGCTTCTCAGGGGCTGAATTTGCCCTTTTCCCCTCCCCTCTGCCTCCTACCTCCAGCGGGGATGGGCCGGCTCTTCTCTGGAGATTCTCAGTCCCTTTGTTTTGCGAACCGCCGGCAGTGTGTTCGGGCCGGTTAATTTTGTCCCTTGCTATCCCACAGTTTAAAAAAGCTCCCTCCGATTGCTCTCAGGGTCTTCGGGCCGGACCTCACCCTAAGCAATGCCGCCCGCTCCTCTCCGTTCCGCCCTGCTTGTTCCTGGCGGGTACGGGCGTCTGGGGTACTTTTCTGCTGGGAGTTGCTTTTAGGCACGTAATCTGTGGGCCTTGTTTAATTTTTCCTCCCAGTTACAGTGCCGAAAACTTCCCCCAGTCCCGCCAGTGAGAGGGTTTCCTGGTGATTGGAAACTTCCTCTATTAAGACTCCCTTCCCGGGACGGGTCTCCGTCCGTAGCTCTTTTGACTCCCTTATTATCGTTTATATTTTGTCCTACCTCCCTTCGAAGGCAATGGGCTGCTTTTCTGGGCGCCTGATGTCCTCTGCTAGCGATCAGAAGTTCTTTTGTGAAATTTGCTCAGCATTCAAATGTTCTTTCGAAGAATTTGTAGGAGAGAAAGTGGTCTCTCCGTCTTATTCCTCCGCCATCTTGGCTCCTCCCCCCCTAAATTTATTTTAAAAGAGAAATATACATTTTTTTTAAAACAGTTGAATGCTAAAATATTTAAAATATATCTTTGCTATTAAAATGTTTAGCCTTTAAATGTTTTGAGAAAAAGGTAAATGCAAGTCATAAATTAAGAAACAATCTACAAGAATAAAGTTAGAAGACTTTAAATAAATTTACCAAAGGAAGAACTGAAGGGTAATTTAATACAATATTTTTTTCAGAGCAATATGGATTTATTTTTTTCATTTATTTTTATTAATACAATATTTATTTTAAAAGTAGCATAACAGTTGAATTATTATCTCTTTCTTCTGATGTCATACTAGGAAGTAAAAAGTTTACTTGTGAGAGGTTTAGGGTAATCACAAGGCAAAATTATCCATCTTTAATTCCTGTTGATACTGAAACAGGATGGTAATTTGCTTGCCAAACATATAATATTGACTAACATTTATGAATAGAGATAGGCTTTTGTAAATTCTACTAATGTACTATGTTCCTGTGGCTACCTATTTTTCATGTACTTTTACATGAAAAGCCATGTAAAAAAAAAAAGCCATGTATGTAAAAGCCATAACCAGTAAATTATAGTAGAATACAGTAGCGTATTCCAAAATAAGTGAGAATTTGAGATATATATACACTACATCAAGGGCTTCCCAGGTGTCGCTAGCGGTAAAGCAGGAGACATAAGGGACACGTGTTTGGTACCTGGATGGGGATGATCCTGTGAAAAAGGCCTGGCAACCCACTCTGATATTCTTGCCTTGGAAATCCCATGGACAGAAGAGCCTGGTGGGCTACAGTCCACAGGGTCGCAAAGAGTTGGACACGACTGAAGGCGTTAGCACTTAGCACACTACCTCAATCTGGATAAATCAAGTGTCCACTTTCCCTCTTCCCTCAGATTCTGAGGGCGGATTTTAGAGATGAATCATACAATCTTTCAAATGTATTGTCTCCCAAAATACTATACTGGCAATATTTTAGTAAGATACTATGTATTAGAAACAAACTTTTTAGCACTAAAATGTATTTAAAGTGACTACTATAGAGATTAGCATATAGAGAATAATTCAAGGAGAATCTTATTTTTACCTTGGAAACCTTTTATTTTTCCTTGAAAAGTTGAATTATGCTTGAATATTGTTGGCTTTAAATATAGTGTGTACAAATATATAATTATTAAAATCTAGTTGCATGATTTTTTTTTTTATAAAATGTCAGGAAGTAACCTATTATAATTCAATCACCAACCATTGATTTTAAAGGTGACAAAGTAAGTTTTCTATTGTAATTATATTTTCCATTTGGTTGACTGAGGAATTTTCTGCATAACTGTTTTTTCAAACTAATTTTGGCAGGCTCAAAATCTATGAGTCAAAACTAGAATTTTAGTCTTATAAGTTCACAGAAAACTTTAATACATTCTGGGGCTACATTTATTATCCCCTTTAAACCTGGAGTTAGTAAAGGAAATAAGGCAATTTTAAAGAAGTTATATAATCAGCAGTGTCTGATGTCATCCTGACTACAATTCCAAGGTGAAAAGTCATTGGAAACAGCAAGAACTGGACAATATATTTAAAAAGCCAACAGGAAAAAAAAAAAATAACTTCAAGCGTATGAATGACATTTTAGACAAAGATTTATGACCATAGGATATATGTTGGGGAACTAGTCTTTAATTGCTTGTTCCCTGAAATAACAAAACTGGTTATAAAAAGAACAATGGGAGTACAGGGAATTGTTGACAGTGGAAACAGAACAGTATCATGAGATTTTCCAGTCTATGGTGTAATGTTATTTAATGATAAAATTTCTCACTATTCTTTTATTGAACTAAAACACATCTGTGACAGAAAACTAATACATATGCTGAAATAATGACAGTAAGTTTTATTTGGGGATATAGACCTTAGTTGAGAAATTTTTTACAATGGAGCTGTGTGATTATACTATATTACCAAGGAGTCAAATTCTATGACTCAGATGACCTGTGTAATTATGCCTCTAAAATAAATGGAGCTGAGACTTCCTTAGCAGGCTAGTCGTTAGGACTCCATGCTTTACCTGCTGAGGTGAAAGATTCAAGCCCTGGTTGGGGAACTAAGATCCTGCATGCCAGTGTAATGTGGCCAGAAATAAATAGATAAAATGTGGAACAGTGATGAATATTTATATTACTCAGTTCACTCATTTATTTATCAACATATATATAGAGTGATACGTATTTGAAAACATGTGCCAGAAAGTATGCTACATGTAGATAATGGGAAGCTATGACATAGTCTCTCTCTTCAAAGAGTTTATAGTTTCATATAATTTATATAAAATTTCATATAACCCTAATAGTAATAGCCTGATGAACTAAGGACGGAGGTTCATGACATTGTACAGGAGACAGAGATCAAGACCACCCTCATGGAAAAGAAATGCAAAAAAGCAAAATGGCTGTCTGAGGAGGCCTTTCAAATAGCTGTGAAAGGAAGAGAAGTGAAAAGCAAAGGAGAAAAGGAAATATATTCCCATTTGAATGCAGAGTTCCAAAGAATAGCAAGGAGAGATAAGAAAGCCTACTTCAGTGATCAATGCAAAAAAAAATAGAAGAAAACAACAGAATGGGAAAGACTAGAAATCTCATCAAGAAAATTAGAGATACCAAGGGAACATTTCATGCAAAGATGGGCTCGACAAAGGACAGAAATTGTATGGACCTAACAGAAGCAGAAGATATTAACAAGAGGTGGCAAGAATACCCAGAAGAACTATACAAAAAAGATCTTCACGACCCAAATAATCACAATGCTGTGATCACTCACCTAGGGCCAGACAACCTGGAAAGTGAAATCAAGTGGGCCTTAAGAAGCATCACTATGAACAAAGCCAGTGGAGGTGATGGAACTCCAGCTGAGCTATTTCAAATCCTGAAAGATGATGCTGTGAAAGTGCTGTACTCAAAATGCCAGCAAATTTGGAAAACTCAGCAGTGACCACAGGACTGGAAAATATAAGGTTTCATTACAATTCCAAAGAAAAGCAATGCCAAAGAATGCTTGAACTAAGGCACAGTTCCAGTCATCTCACATGCTAGTGAATAATGCTCAATATTCTCCAAGTCAGGTTTCAGCAATACGTGAACCATGAACAACCAGATGTTCAAGCTGGTTTTACAAAAGGCAGAGAAACCAGAGATCAAATCGCCAACATCCACTGTATCATCAAAAAAGCAAGAGAGTTCTAGAAAAAACATTTATTTTGGCTTTATTGACTATGTCAAAGCCTTTGACTGTGTGGATCACAATAAACTCTGGAAAATTCTGAAAGAGATGGGAATACCAAACCACCTGACCTGCCTCTTGAGAAACCTGTATGCAGGTCAGGAAGCAACAGGTAGAACTGACATGGAACAACAGACTGGTTCCAAATAGGACAAGGAGTACATCAAGGCTGTATATTGTCACCCTACTTATTTAACTTATATGCAGAGTACATCATGAGAAATGCTGGTCTGGAAGAAGCACAAGCTGGAATCAAGTTTGCCAGGAGAAATATCAATAACCTCAGATATACAGATGACACCACCCTTATGGCAGAAAGTGAAGAGGAAATAAAAACCCTCTTGATGAAAGTGAAAGAGGAGAGTGAAATACTTGGCTTAAAGCTCAACATTCAGAAAACAAAGATCATGGCATCTGATCCCATCACTTCATGGAAAATAGATGGGGAGACAGTGGAAACAGTGTCAGACTTTATTTCTTTGGGCTCCAAAATCACTGCAGGTGGTGATTGCAGCCATGAAATTAAAAGACGCTTACTCCTTGGAAGGAAAGTTATGACCAACCTAGATATCATATTTAAAAGCAGAGACATTACTATGCCAACAAACATCCATCTAGTCAAGACTATGATTTTTCCAGTAGTCATGTATGGATGTGAGAGTTGGACTGTGAAGAAAGCTGAGTGCTGAAGAATTGATGCTTTTGAGCTGTGGTGTTGGAGAAGACTATTGAGAGTCCCTTGGGCTGCAAGGAGATCCAACCAGTCCACCCTAAAGGAGATAAGTCCTGCGTGTTCATTGGAAGGACTGATTTTGAAGCTGTAGCTCCAATGCTTTGGCCACCTCATGCGAAGAGTTGGCTCATTAGAAAAGTCCCTGATGCTGGGAGGGATTGGAGGCAGGAGGAGAAGGGGACGACAGAGGATGAGATGGTTGGATGGCATCACTGACTCGATGGACATGAGTTTGAGTAAATCCCGGGGGTTGGTGATGGACAGGGAGCCCTGGCGTGCTGTGATTCATGGGGTCCCAAAGAGGCAGACATGACTGAGCTATTGAACTGAATAGTAATTTGAACAGAATTGTCAGTAATGTAGACTGGTGACTAGATATTGTGCTAAAAGTTATTTTACTACATTTGAAAAGTCAAGCATTTAACTCAAAATCCCGATTTTGCATCCCATTTAGAGTAGATTTTGTCTACCAGGAAGTAATCAACCAAACTCAACCAGCCACTACAAGGGGCATCAACAAAACTCAACAAGATTGTCCAATTGAGCAATAATGTCAATTTATTAATATTAAATAAAAAACACAACTGCTGTGCCTTCTTATGAATGGATAAAGAACACAGTCTTCATTTTCATGTAGGTAAAACCTATGCAGGAAATCAAAGTATAAAGAAAAGGTGGTTTACGAACACAGGATCAAACAAAGAAACACTACCAGGTTAAGTTAGCAGGGTGCAGTCATGTCCCATAGTGATATTTACATGCAATATATTTTGTAGCCCTTTGAAATAAATTCTAGCTAATTAAAACACAAAATCTTGCTTTCTATGTTAAAAAATAGAATAGCGAGGTAGTGCTTTTATCAGCCTCTTGCAAAACATGATGAGTCCTTCTGTTAACAAATAAATAAAGATTAAGACATTTCAAAAAGGTTCGTTAAGTTTTAACATTTTTCAGTGAGTTCACCATTATAGGTCCTCAGATGGAATGCATGGAATAGTAAGAGTAATTATGTAGATTAAAAGTTATTTTGACCTCTTTACATACACATTTTTATTAAACTTATTTTATTTGAAATGACTGCAGATTCATATGTAGATGTGAGAAATAATACAGAGATATCTCACATACCTTTTGTGAAAGGAAAATCAATATGGAGTTGATATTTCTAAGAGAGCTCTCTAAAATAGAGCTGGGAGGCAACTGAGCAAGTGTGATTTAATACATCTTAGCCTGAATGGAGTCTGATCTTTTGATTACTTTGTGTCCTAATGAAGACATCCAGAAGATCTGTCAGGAAAAGATTTATTGAACATTAAATTACATTTAATTATATTAAAACAATTCATGACAACCATCCCTTAATTACAAATATATCTTCCCTTGTGACAGAGTATAGCCTCATGCCTTTTGCCTATATAAGATACTGACTCCTTTCTTCCCTGGAACACTCTTTCAATTTTACCTAAATATGTAGCTCCTGAATTGCAATTCTTAACACACTCCAAATAAACATTTTTATTATTTGAACCCTGCTGCATCTTTATAGTTGGCACATTTCCCAGTTTTTTCTAAATTCACTTTTACATAACTATGGGATATTATCACAACCGGATATTGACACTGGTACAGTTAAAAACAAGGCACTTCTATCATAAGTACCTCTCCAAGGCCTTTTAAAAAAATAAAATTTTTTAACTTATTTTTAAGTTGAAGTATGACACAATGATCTCTCTTTGTTTCCAAGGAAAACCATTCAATATCAGAGTTATCCAAGTCTAGGACCCCAATAGTAATGCTGAAGAAGCTGAAGTTGAATGGTTCTATGAAGACCTACAAGACCTTCTAGAACTAACACCCCAAAAAGATCTCCTTTTCATTAAAGGGAGCTGGATGCAAAATAGGAAGTAAAAAAAAAAAAGCCTGGAGTATTGGGAAAATTTGGCCTTAGAGTACAGAGTGAAGCAGGGCAAAGGTTAACAGAATTTTTCCAAGAGAATGCACTGGTCATAGCAAACACCCTCTTCCAACAACCCAAGAGAAGGCTCTACACATGGACATCACCAGATGGTCAACACTGAAATCAGATTGATTATATTATTTGCAGCCAAAGATAGAGAAACTCTATACAGTCAGCAAAACAAGAGGAGCTGACTGTGGCCCAGATCATGACCTCCTTATTGCAAATTTCAGACGTAAATTGAAGAAAGTGGGGAAAACCATTAGCTCATTCACGTATGTCAAAATCAAATCCCTTACCATCATACAGTGGAAGTGACAAATAGATTCAAGGGATTGGATCTGATAGACAGAGTACCTGAAAAACTATGGATGGAGGTTCATGACATGGTACAGGAAGCAATGATCAAGCCCATACCCAGGAAAAAGAAACACAGAAAGGCAAAATGGTTGTCTGAGGAGGCCTTAGAGATAACTGAGAAAAGAAGAGAAGGTAAAAGCAAAGGAGAAAAGGAAAGCTATACCCATTTGAATGCAGAGTTCAAAAGAATAGCAAGGAGAGATAAGAAAGCCTTTCTCAGTTATCAGTGTAATGAAAGAGAATAAAATAATAGAATGGGAAGGACTAGAGATCTCTTCAAGAAAATTAGAGATACCAAGGGAATATTTCATGCAAGATGGATTCAATAAAGAACAGAAATGACATGGACCTTAGAGAAGCATAAGATATTCAGAAGAGGTGGCAAGAATACATAGAAGAGCTATACAAAAAAGATATTCATGATCCAGATAATCATGATGGTGTGATCACTGACCTAGAGCCAGACATCCTGGAATGTGAAGTGAAGTGGGCCATAGGAAATATCACTATGAACAAATCTAGTGGAGGTGATGGAATTCCAGTTGAGCTATTTCAAATCCTAAAAGATGATGCAGTGAACGTGCAATACTCAGTATGCCTGCAAGATTGGAAAATTCAGCAATGGCTACAAGGCTGGAAAAGATCAGTTTTTATTCCAATCCCAAAGAAAGACAATGCCAAAGAATGCTCAAACTCCCACACAATTGCACTCATCTCACATGCTAGCAAGGTAATTCTCAAAATTCTCCAAGAGAGGCTTCATCAGCACATGAACTATGAACTTCCAGATGTTCAAGCTGGATTTAGAAAAGGCAGCAGAACCAGAGATCAAATCGCCAACATCCACTGGATCATCGAAAAAGCAAGAGAGTTCCATAAAAATGTCTATTTCTGCTTTATTGACTAAGCCAAAGCCTTTGACTGTGTGGATCACAAGAAAGTCTGGAAAATTCTGAAAGAGATGGGAATACCAAACCACCTGACCTGCCTCTTGAGAAACCTGCATGCAAGTCAAGAAGCAACAGTTAGAACTGGATATGGAGCAACAGACTGTTTCCAAATAGGAAAAGGAGTACGTCAAGGCTGTATATTGTCATCCTGCTTATTTAACTCATATGCAGGTTACATCATGCAACATGCTGGGCTGGATGAATCACAAGCTTGAATCAAGATTGCCAGGGAAATATCAATAACCTCAGATATGCCAATGACACCGCCCTCATGGCAAAAACTGAAGAAGAACTAAGGGGGCCTCTTAATGACAGTGAAATAGGGTAGTGGAAAAGTTGGCTTAAACTCAAGCGTTCAGAAAACTAAGATCATGGCATCCAGTCCCGTCATTTCATGACAAATATATCTGGAAACAATGGAAACAGTGACAGGGTTTATTTTGGGGTGCTCCAAAATCACCACAGATGGTGACTGCAGCTATGAAATTAAAAGATGCTTGCTCCTTTGAAGAAAATTATGACCGATCTAGACAGCATATTAAAAAGAAGAGACATTACTTTGCTGACAAAGCTCCATCTAGTCAAAACTATGGTTTTTCCAGTAGTCATGTATGGATGTGAGAATTGGACTATAAAGAAAGCTGAACACTGAAGAGTGATGCTTTTGAACTGTGGTGTGGGAGAAGACTCTTGAGAGTCCCTTGGACTGAAAGGAGATCCAACCAGACGATCCTAAAGGAAATCAGTTCTGAATATTCATTGGAAGGACTGATGCTGAAATTGAAACTCCAATATTTTGGCCCCTGATGCAAAGAAATGATTCATTTGAAAAGACCCTGGTGCTGGGAAAGACTGAAGGTGTATGTTGCAGGGGATGACAGGAGATGAGATGGTTGGATGTCATCATGGACTCAATGGAAATGAGTTTAAGTAAGCTCCAGAGTTGGTGATGGATAGGGAAGCCTGACGTGCTGCCGCCCATGGGTTCACCAAGTGTTGGACACGACTGAGCGACTGTACTGAACTGAACTATGAGTGAAGCAAGATTGACAAATCTGCTGTACTATCTATTAAACATGATGTCATACAACCATCTCATCCTCTATCCCCTTCTCCTCGTGCCTTCAATCTTTCCCAGCATCAGGGTCTTTTCAAATAAGTCAGTTCTTCTTATCAGGTGGCCAAATATTGTAGTTTCACCTTTAGCATCAGTCCCCCCAATGAATATTCAGGACTGATTTCCTTTAGGATTGACTGGTTGGATCTCCTTGCCTTGGGAGATTGACCTAAGAAAACACTGATACAATGTATTTCAGAGAATGTTTTGTCTATGACCTCTTCTAGGAATTTTATGGTGTCCTCTCTTATTTTTACCTGTTTAAGCCATTTTGAGTTGATTTTTGTGCATAGTGTGAGGGTGTGATTTAACTTCATTGATTTGCATTCAGCTATTCAACTTTCCCAGCACCACTTGCTGAAGAGATTATATTCCCCCATTTTATATTCTTGTCTCTTTTGTCAAATATTAATTGACCATAGGTGTTTGCATTTATTTCTGGGGATTTCTATTTTATTCTGTTGATCCATATGTCTTTTTTTTGTATCAATGCCACATTTTTTGATTACTGTAGCTTCTTAGTATTGTCCAAAGTCTGGGAGAGTTACACCTCCCATTTTATTTTTGTTTTCCCTCAGAACTGCTTTGGAAATTTTGGGTATTTTTAGGGTTCTATATACATTTTTTTAGATTATTTGTTCTAGTTCTGTGAAAAATATTATGGGTAATTTGATAGGTATCTCATGTAAATCCCTAGATTGCTTTGTGTTGTAATTGCCATTTTAACATTAATTCTTCCAATCCAAGAGCACAGAATATCTTTCCATTTCTTTGAATTCTCTTTAACTTCTTTTATCAATGTTTCATATTTTTTCAGTGTGTAAGTCTTTTCATCTCCTTGGTCAGGTTTATTCATAGGGTGTTATTTTTTTGGTGAAATTTAAAAGTTTTTTTGTTTACATTCTGTTTCTGATATTTAATTGTTAGTGTAATGAAGTGAAACTGTTTCTGAATGTTAATCTTGTATCCTGCTACTTTGCTGAATACACTTATTAGATCCAGTACTTTTGCGTGAAGTCCTTAAGATTTTCTATATGTAGTATCATGT